>JAULCD010188991.1:0-10728 GCA_032361085.1 Calliostoma canaliculatum
GCTTGCAGGTTTCACTGCATCAAATAACCACATTAGTGATACAGGCTTTTTTTCCTGCCGTAACCCTAGCTCTCGTGATATAACCGAAAACTTGTTAAAAACGGCGTTAAATCAAAATGTACTCACTCACTTTAATACCCTAAAAAATAGTGCCTTGTGAAAATAAGATATATAAGATGTATTTCAGATAACATCGTCAAATTGGTGTTTTTATTATATGTTCAATGATTCGTGTATGCGTTATAAGGAGGTTTGCTAAAGCAGTAGATCGTGAAAAGTACTATTGACATAATTGTTTGTATAGAAAGGAAACTCTTTTTGCAAGTCACTGTGAGATATAAATAGCCGCGTGTTGTTGGATGCAATGAAGGCTAGCGATACCAGCCGACCAATAACAGTGAGCAGAGACACTGAGTTAGATTCACTGGGGCGTGGCTTTCGAGACCAAGATCTTATAAAACCCATAACACCACAGGACGGAGGACGTGGATTTAACGTGGATATCAGTTGGCTAAACTTCTCTTGAGTGATCTGACAGGTCAACACCTGTCTCACGTCTTTATAGTTGCTGGGTTTAAATGGAATAAGTTGTTTTTTTCAAAATTTGCAATGTTGTTTTCTGTGATATCATTAGCCATTTTAGGCACATGTAGTGCCCATGCTGTGTTGAAGTATCCTCCCCCACGACGATATGCACTGGACTTTCTGGACAATGCAAGAACGAGACCTCCATGTGGTGTGCCGCGAGGTGAGCTTCTTCTTCCCTTTCTATTTATGTATCATACAGACAAACATTAGTTTCAAATGTTTCTGATAACAAACCTATCACTGGAAAAAATGTATAGAAATTATTTAGCGGTTTTCTAATGGTTTGATGAGTTTTTAGCAGGAAATCTCATCAAATCAATAGAAAACCGTTTAATAATTTCTATACATTTTTTCTAGTGTATGTCGCTTAGATATTAATTTATGACCTTGTGGATTGCATTTGGTTTTAAAATGTATGAATTTGTTTTATGGTAAACTGAAACTGACTAAAAGTAAAAGTACAAAATTGCAATTGTTCTCGCATTGATACAAATATTTCACATAAAACAATTGACCAGAAGGCGCGATGTCTCTTCTTCTAAAACCCAAAATAACTGTAAAATTGTTACAAGTTGGTGTATTTTACAAAAAAATGGTCATCCTGAAGTGAAGTTTGTTAACCTACCTAGATATCAGTGAATACCAAGTGTACAAATTAAACAGATTTACAAAGAGAGTATTATTAATTAAACTCAAAGAAAGCTTAATTGATTTAAAACTTAAAACTGTGAACACCATCTACTGTTGAAAATATACCCAACGGTAATTAACACAGGACACGTTTTCAACGGTCTATTTAGATTTAATTATGACACTGAATCAGTGTATATTTTGCAGAGCTTCCTGTGTTACCGTCAATTATATCTATTACAGTAATAATTTACTTACATTAACAAAGTTGACATTTTTAACATAGTCTTCTTACACTCGCCATTACATACAAGTCAGTCGCCGAGACGATGACACAGTACTGATAAACCACACCTGACCTAAAAGTACACTACTAAATATATACAGCGCGGAGACTGGTCCCCACAGTGTCAATATGTATCTAACAAGGCTATTTCAATGTCCAGGATCCCGTTCCTCAAAGCGATCTTAGACTAAGTTGATCGTAAATGATTTTTGAAACAATGTCCTCATGGAGATGTTTCTTATCATAAGCTTACGACTGTCATAGCGCAGAGATCGCTTTGAAACCAGTGCCGATGGCACCGGTTCCAAAGCGATCTCTGCGCTATGGTAGTCGTAAGCTAATTATATTTTAACACTTATGATCAATTTAGCTTAAGATCGCTTTGAGAAACGGAGCTCATGTGTTGCGTATGACTCATTGTGGAACTGTAACTAAAAATGAAATGCGTTCTAATAAATAACTAATTTATATGAAAATTTTGAATTCATGTTGAAGAATAAATAGCGACGTAATTTAGCAATTATTATGCCATTATATTCAAATTGGTCTGTGATATGTAATTTTTTTAAATATAATGTATGCCATTTGATGTAAAGCTTGACTCATAGGATTGGTGATGAAATGACAAATATTTAACTTGATTGTATGAATTTGCTGACCCCATTTCACAAAGCTATCGTAATGCTAAGATATCTTAACTTCACCTTAGCGCTTTCGTAACGAGTTTAATACGCCATTTGGCAAACTTTGTATAGTTTTGTGGCAATAGTGGCTCTAATTTTAAAACAGTAAATTCTTCAAATGTATACTGTGCAAAGCGTTGCTTTCAAGTTCAAACTAAATTCAAATCGTAAGAAATCGAGGAAGTCGGGGCTATTTCTAAATAGACGATGGACTGAGCTTTTTTTCGAACCAAAAGGCATTTGTCTAAGAAAAGTAATACAGAAGGTACAGACAAAAACAATGTCAACAGAAGGAAACTTTAAAGTGTAAGAGAGCGACAAAAACCTAGAGGCTTTGACCTGGTGACACACTGAAATAAACACGTCAGTCGGCATGGCAACAAACAGGCTCCACAACCAACCCAGCTGCTGCTCGCGCACAAAATAAAATAAATACATTCTGCGTGACGTGTGTGTTCAACTAGCCTCACTATGTTCATAGTAAGAGTGAGGTGACGGTGAAAGTGTGAGATCAGACGAATACGCTGGCCAGTTCATTGTCAGAGTCTGTTGTTGTTGTAGGAATGCTTGAACAACACGACCTCGATGTGAGCATTGTCGCCTTGCAGGATAACACCAGTACCAATCTGATGCAGACTGGGAACAACGTGCGGTTGCAGAATTTCATTACGGTACCTAACAGCTGAGTGTCAGATTTACCAGAATATGGTAAAATAGTGTTCGGTGATGAAGACTGAAGCCACCCCACACCATTACGAAGCCGCCACCAAATCTGTCACGTTCCCGAACAGTAGCATCAGCGAATCACTCCCCTAGGCGTCTGTAGACACATATTCGACCATCATTAAACTGAAGAGAGAGGCGTGAATCGTCTGTGAACAAGAATCTACCCCGCTGTTGAAGTGTCCAGTTCCGATGATTGCGTGCCCATATGGGCCAAACGTGCCTGTATGGGCTGTTGCCGCAAAGGTAGTCGAACAGCCTGGCCCCATTTTCACGAAGACGTCATAACATTATGACGTCGTAAATCATGTCACTCGGTTAATGGATTTGGTTTACAAATACAAAAAAATCGTTGTAAACTGTGCATTTTCCAAAAAAACCTATTTTTTCTTTGCAAATTGCCCAGTTTACAACGATTTTTTGCATTTGTAGGCCAATTTTTTTTAACCCAGTGACATGGTTTACGACGTCATAAAGTTATGACGTCTTCGTGAAACGGGGCCCTAGCTGGTAAAATTGACTTCCCCCCCGTGACCTTGAGAATGTGGGCGTGAAAGGAGCGACGTTGTCTTGTGTGTGACCTGTGCTATCTTTGGAGTGTATGACGAGCATGATACAATAAACGTACTTTCTATTTGTCATGCACACATATCTATAAAGTTAAATTTAATACATATTATGAGTAGTTTTATGACTTTGTTTAGTGTAACTTATTTTTTTACCTTTTTTACATTGCCATGCTGCTTATACATGTGTTCAAGAAATCAAAGATTTACAAGACTTATTCGTCTTTTGGTTGTATTCTTAAATGACATATTTTTGTCTGCGCATTGTTTATTAACACCATGGCAAAAATGCCGTTCACAACCTAACACAACCAAACCCAACCTAACACAACTCAACCCAAACCAACACAACCCAACCCAACCCAACCTAACCCAACCAAACCCAAACCCAAACCAACACAACACAACACAATGCAATCCAACGCAACCCATTGCAACTTAACCCAACCAAAGGTAAAAGCTACATCCAATTTATTAAATAATTTTGTGTGCGGCGCACTAATTGTTCCGTTCAGGTGTCATTTTGTCATAACCTTTAACTGGGTGCTCCCAATCCTAATATCGTTGACATACTAGATATGGAATTTGTTTATTCAGTGTGTGAAATTTACTAAAGTTATTGTTTGCTGAACAATGAGAACTGTCACTTGAAAAATAAGGTTTTAACTTAACTGACTTCACGGCCCCGTTTCACAAAAACTTATCACTTTACGACGTCGTAAATCATGTCACTGGTTTAATGAATTTAGTTTAAACATTTTTTTACAAATGCAATAAAATCATTGTAAATTGGTCATTTTCCAAAGAATTATTTTTTTTGGAAAAGCGCACAGTTACACCGTTTTTGTTTCCATTTGTAGACCAAATCCGTTAACCCAGTGACATGTTTTACGACGACATAAAGTTGTGACGTCTTTGTGCAACGGGGGCCTGATGAGGGCAGTGGCCACATCTTACAAGTAACTTAGTCTTGATATTTAATTGATATGTATGACTAAATGTGTCGATTGAAAAAAATAAACTAGCTCTATTTATCTCAAATTTGTTCACTTGCTATGATTTGAAAAGCATTATAGATATAGTTTCTTTTGGTCGTCAGTTTATAGCAGACTAAACATAACTTTAGATAACCTCAGTATCTTTAAAACGCGCCCACGTTATCAAGGCTATGGGAAAATCCACACGTGGTCAGTGTGCATTTTCCTGATCGCATTACGTTTAAGAACGTTCTGTATTTTGAATCAATAAAATTGGTTCCTTGTGTGATTAATCCTTCGTCCACGGCAACAAATATTTATTATCTAATGTTAATACAAATACTGGCAATATTTAAATAAATAAACAAACAAAGACAAAATAAACCAAAAGAATTGTTTAAAAACCGACAACACCCACCACCTACTCACAAATCTACCAACACTAAATAACAATTTAAAAAAACCAACAAAACAAAATAAACATACACAAGGTGAAAATGTATACCAACAAAATCAGTTTTTGCATTTTAATTTCCTACATTTATGATGAAAGCAAACATTATGCGAGTAGAATAACATGTACCTTACACCCACACAAAAATGTCACACGTTAAAGTGCACAGTTACATTCGATAGATAAAGGGAAAATATAAACCATGTTCCCGACTTATCTAATAGCTCCAACACAGCTCAAATCATAGCTATTTAACTAATAGCTCCAACACAGCTCACATCATAGCTATTTAACTAATAGCTCCAACACAGCTCAAATCATAGCTATTTAACTAATAGCTCCAACACAGCTCAAATCATAGTTATTAAGCTAATAGCTCCAACACAGCTCAAATCATAGTTATTTAACTAATAGCTCCAACACAGCTCAAATCATAGCTATTTAACTAATAGCTCCAACACAGCTCTAATCAGCTATTTAACTAATAGCTCCAACACAGCTCAAATCAGCTATTTAACTAATACCTCCAACACAGCTCTAATTAGGTATTTAACTAATAGCTCCAACACAGCTTAAATCATAGTTATTTAACTAATAGCTCCAACACAGCTCACATCATAGCTATTTAACTCGGGTTTCCAAACTGTTTATTCGCCAACAAGAATCTGGACAATAAAGACACTCCTTGTGTTTGCTGCTGTTGTCGGGGTGTTCCTCACAGGTAAAGTGAACACGGAGCATGTCGGTGTTGATCTACATAGTTAACAGAAGTAGTTAAAGAAGAATTTAAATTACAAAATATCTCAATCTGACCTAACGTGATTACAATGTGGCATTATGTAACTGACAATGACCATTATTACCATCTGTTTTTTTAATTGTGTGTACACTATTGTACACACAATAACAAAAGTTGACATTCATAATAGCCATTGTCAAATATTTAAACAACCACTTACAAATGCCTTTGAAAAATATTAACCTTAAGTATTTGTGAAAGGTATGTTTTTATATTACTATCGCAATTTATTGTTGTTTTGTCTGAAATAGGTTTGTCCGTGATAGTTGTGTTTTTGCCATGGCATAAATACAGAACTCTAATCTTGCTTATGTGTATAACATTTAATAAAAGTCATGACATAGGTTGTTTGGTATCTAACAAGATTTCGCTCGTCAGATTCGAGGATCCCGTACGTCAAAGCCATATCAGACTAAGTTGATCGTAAATGATAAAATATAACATTGGCTTATGACTGTTGTAGTGCAAAGATTGGTTTGGAACCGGTGACATTCGGCACCAGTTCAAAAACGATTCCTGCACTACGACAGTCGTAAGCCTACTATGAGAAACAATTTCAGTATAATTTTTTTTATCAATTATTCACTTATGAATAACTGATTTCGCTTTGAGAAACGGGGGTCATAACTGTCAAGAGTGTTATAAAATTGGCGTGACACGGAAGCTAATTTGTTATTTCTTTTATTGCTCGCCATCCCAAAATGTAAATATACACACATGGAACTTAATAAGTCACCGCCTGGCATATTTCACGATTGTGAGCCAGTTGTTAATTGTAGTAGTATACTGACCCGCAAAAATACCGCATAAGGCTGTGTTTAACTATTTTTGTAAAGGAAGTCAGAGGTATTGAGGATGAAAGAATAAGTTGTATTAGGTCGAATCTCCGCCATGTTTCTGGAAGCAGGAAATTGTGAAAAAGCATTTCTGATCATCTGTTGAAACACAGAAAAAGTAACCAATAAATGAAAATGCACGTGCACTTCGTGACGTGTTTCACAGGAACGCGCTCTTAGACTCTTTAAGTTGAACATTTACAAAATGTCATTGCTTGGCGCCTCAGTGTTGTCAACAACTGCTGACCGCCCTAGACCTGGATGACTTCCGGTTACAACGGCCAGACAAGATGGAGAGACAGACTTGCACACTTTCAAAACCGTTTAAGAACACCACCAAAACTATCAGCAGCCATGGATGGAAATCATGGAAGACAGATGCACCCATCGACAGTCATTGCCGCCTGAGAAGAGCTGGGTTTAACTGTCGACGTTCATACTGTGGCTCCCTGCTTCAATTCGCATGACGTCAAATCGCACGGCAGTTTGCACATCAACTATCATTTGTCTACAGTTGGCTTTTCTTTTTAAACGAGTCACGATAGTGTGTGTCATTTGTTGAGGGCAGGCGACGACTTTACAAACGCCATAGGGAATGTTTTGCAGTTGCATGTGTCCGTCGAGGAGATCGATTTAGTGTTGGAAGTGTAATTGTTTTGAGGTTATCAACGCACATTTTAGGAGTGATCTGCTTGTCGTCTATGGTAATCTGACTGCACAGCGTAAAGGATAAAATTCTAAGGCCCATAGTCATTGTTTCGGTGCTACGCCGTCACCAACGTCCTCGGCGTCCTTTGACATTCCAACATGACACCTCATGCTCACATGCCGCCGGGGTAATATAAACATTTATTCAGCAAGCTGGAAGTAATGCAATAAACTCGTCTGCATATTCACAAAATCTCAACCCGATGGGACATTTGTGGGGTGAGCTAGGGAAAAGTGTTTATTAAAGTCAGCCACCGCCATCCAACATCGCAGATTTGACCCACAACACACACAAACACACAACTAACCACAAAGACGCCTGCAAGGCCAGTCTGTCTCTTTCTTCTAAAGTTGTTTAAACACGTTTGTTTACTCTTGGTCTTTTTTGTTTACTTCTTCTGCTTTCATATTTATGTGTAAAGGTTTTTTAACACCCAAGACCAGTGTGTTCTTTGTGAGATGAAAGGTGGTGTAGCCATATTGATCAAAATACAAAATCCTAGCAGTAAACACATCACATTCTATTTAAAACAATAAATAATGACACGATACAAATGCAAAACGGTTGTAAACGGTGCACCTTATAAAGGACAAACAATTTTGTTTTTTAAAGTGCAACGTTTACAAAATATTTCCATTTGCAAATTACCCACATTTATAAGATGAAAATAACCACGTCAGACAAGTAACCAGTTCAGACAAGTAACCAGGTCAGTTCGTGCCTGTGAATATGAGTATATTCAATGTATTAAGTTTTATGTGTCATTTTATAAACTTATTATATTTCTGAACTTAAAGCAAACTTGAAATTTCAGTCAAAATAAATACTACATGATCCCAAACCAGAACTAAACAACAACAATGGAACTGTAACCAGAGGTAATTAATTAAAACTACACGTTGTGTATCTAGTTGATCTTGCATTTATTTGGAATTTTCCTCCAATATCTTGATTTAGCAGTTGTCACACTTTGTTTGTTTTTCACCTTCTTCGTTAACACCCGACATAAACAAGTTTACCATCAAAGGGAGCTCACTTGTGTTATCTTGTGATCAAACGTCATAATTTGTTTCTGTTTTGTTCTGATTAAATCCAATTATATTGTTGCGTTATTCTATATAGAGCAGCACATCACACTGAACAGTTCAAGTTTTAATGAGATTGTGTTTGTGCGTTTTTCAACATTTATCAAATTCAAACACATACCACACACAACCTTACCCAACTATAACCAAAAACAACAACAAATAACTAATGCCATGTATTAAAACTGAATGGAAATGTGAACTGAGGTAATTAATTAAAATTACATGTTATGTATCAAGTTGATCTTGAATTTATTTTGAGTTTGGAATTTTCCTCCACGATCTTGGTTTACCTGTGCAGGTGTCACACTCAGTTATTCGACATAAATCAGTTAGCAATCAAAGGGAGTGCACTCGTGTCATCTTGTGATTGTTGAACATTATTTGTTTCTGTGTTAATCTAATTAACGTCAATTCTTTTGTTTCCTTACTTTATATAAAGCAGCACATCCCAACGAAAGGTTCTAGTTTTAATGAGGTTGTGTTTGTGTCTTTATCACACATTTATAAAAACTCAAACACGTACCACACACTACCTTCACTCAACTATGAACAACTCAAAACAACAACAAAGAACAAATTCCATGCATCAAAACTGATTTTCACTTTAGTCTGGAATGCCTATTATAATCAAATATTTTTTTAAAACCTACTTTATTATTATTATTTTTATTATTATTATAATTATTATTATTGTTGTTGTTGTTGTTATTATTAATTTACATCGAACCCTCTACCTGTTAAACTATTTGTATAAATGCAACTGTAATATTTTGAGAAGGTTTTTAAAAATATGTAACTCTGCTTTCAAGAAAAGAAATAGTTCAGGAGTTCTTGGATGTCAACTTCTAGTGAGTTCGTAAGTTCACAACTTATTACGACATATGCTAATGCTTCCACAGGAGCAATCATATGCCCCGACACGTCGTGAACTTACAACAAACGAGAAGTTGACATCCAAGCAATCCTGAACTATGTACAATCACTTCTAAATGTCCCTGAAAGAAAAAAACGGATTGTTTATAAAACTTTCAAAATATTTCATTCCACAGTAAAACATTGTGATAAAGCTGCTGCTGCACTAAAATGGCTCGTATTCAGTTAGCAGAAGCTACAAAATGGCAGATTGTTGGCATAAGACAAGGTTGCATGTCCTTGCGACAAATTGCAAGGCGTGTGAATGTCTATTACAGCGTGATTAGCAGATTGCTAAACAAACATCACAACGCAGGTGACGTCAAGGTTGCCGCTGGTTAAAGTCGACACAAGATTACCAATTTGAGAGATGACAGACGTCTGCTACGTATGGCACGACAGGAACCATTTTGGTCGACCATTCGGTTCTGTCAGTTGTGGCAGTAAACGACAGGAGTGAATGTATCAAGGGAGCTGGTCAAAAAACGTTTGTTGGCTGCCGGTCTATGAGCTCGTCCTCCACTAAAAGACCCCGACTAAGTGACAATCAAATGCTCTTTGTTTTGTTTGGGCTTAGGCACGTCAAAATTGGACTTTGCGCACATAGTCTCGTGTCATTTGGTCAGACGATTCAAGGTACAACCTGTGTGTTGCTGACGGCCTTTTACGTATACAACGGTTTCCCAACATAGCACTCCACCCTTAGAACATACAGATGGTAATGGTGGATTCGTCATTATGTGGGCAGCGTTCACTCATGACCAGAAGGTGGACATTAAAGTCACCCAAGGCACCATGAATGCAGACAAGTGTGGTCGTGACATCATCGAGAACACTCTGTTGCCTTTCCTCCATGCCAATGCTCACACAATCACATCTACCAGGATGACTATGCACGTCACCATCTAGCTAGTATCATTACCGAGCTCAAGACGCAGCATAACATTGAATCCGTCAATTGGCCAAGAGTAAGTTCAGATCTTAAACTAATCGAGCACGTCTGGGAAGCCATTGGTAGGCATATTTCCTTAAAACATTAGCCTGTAATTAACATTTGTGAACTCAGACAAGTTGTTGTGACAGAATAGAACAATATTTTAGTGCAGATTTTCGTAAACTGGTTATATCGATGAGGCGACGATGCTTGGAGGTGATTCAGACTAGTGGTGGATACACGCACTACTGATGCCCCGTGTACCCTTTCCAGAACGTATTCAAGCTTAGAACGTTTTCCACAACCATAAAACACGAAAAAATCGTCAAGATGTAGACATTCGTTTCACAAATTTTGCATACTTTTGATAATGCCATTATTGATGGATTTAACTCTACATGTTTCAAGTGGAATAAATGATCTTGAATTCACGAACATCCTCTTTTTCTGTCACTGAAGTCAGTAACAAGTTTATATAAAATGCATTCACATATCTTTTTAGAAGTTTACATCACATTTGACGTTCATTATAGACATCTGAAA
>JAULCD010189101.1:0-10727 GCA_032361085.1 Calliostoma canaliculatum
CTACGACACTCGTAAACCAATGTTATATTTTAGCACTTACGATTAACTTAGTCTAAGATCGCTTTGAGGACAGGGCCCTGAACTCATGACTTTGTTGTAACAGGCGAACACTACTACCATATGCTGAACAAATATTGCATGTCTCAACGTCTGTATGTAAATTGATAAGGTGTGGTTTTCTGTTGCGCTGCGCTTCTACTCGCACCCATGGGGTGCCATTTTGATATCATAAACCATCCAAAATTAAAAACAACATCCAATGACAGAAACAAGACACCTTGTCCCGGACCTGGTGTAAAGCGAGCAGCATGTTTCACACACCGGTGTGTTACTGGTGCTATCAACTCACATAGAACAGCCATCGACAGGTGGGCAAAGGTGACCAAAATCACAGTTGTGGAAACAATGTGTAAAACAGCTGACGATGTGAAGAATCAATATGAAAGGTGGGGCAAACTATACTTCTGCATAAATAGAAGCTTTTGAAAGTCATCGGGGACTTGGCTTTATTGGAATAAAGGTAAGTTCCTCGTTTAATACAACTGTCATAAATCTACCTGAGCCGATTGACCTGGTTTACAAACCAGTCGTGGTAAACTGTGCACTTTTCAAAGGTAAACTAGCTTTTCTTTGGAAAGTGCACACTTTACAACAATTTTATGTTTTGTAAGCCTTCCTTTTGGTCGACTTAGTTTACTACATCGTAAATTTACGACAGCTTTGTAAAACAACATCATGATAAGTCCTGCGTTTATTTGTCAAAGTTTGGCTGAGCATTTAAAAATTGCATTAGTTTTACTATTAATCCTTTTAGTGTACGATGCGTCCTTGAATAATTTTTGTGTTCTACGTTAAATATTACATTTAAATATAACAGCGCTGAATTTATCTGAGTAAAATATAAAACTGTTGTCGTTAAATTTTAAACTGAAATTTGCTACTAAAGCTATCTGTTAGTTCGGACAAGTTTGTTTTAGAAAGTAAAAAAACATAATTGCTCGAATTTGGCCTTTGCAAACCAAGCCGTTAACAAATGGGCGCTTATTTTACAACTATTTAATTATTTCAATTATTTGACATTTAAAAGTGGTAAGTATAATTGTGTTTTTAATGTTGACATCGGTTTTAATCGATGTCAATGTATGTGTACGTATGCTCACGACGTTTCGAGGCATACCCCTACTCCTTTATCAGGCGATGAAGGAGCAAGCATTTGCCTCCAAACGTCTTAAACATATGTACAAAGACGTTGATATCCACAAAAACCTTAATCATTTTGAATAATTTGTAAATAAAAGCCATTGGTTCAGTTTTATTTAAGTAAGCAAGTGATCTGTGATCTGTTTCTAGATGGAGGTCTTTAAATCGTGTTTGAGTCTTCTCATTATCTCGTGGATCGCTGTCACATCGGTCACAAGCGAGAAAAGTAAGTAACATACTAATGAATTTGGAAAATTTCATTGTTTTCAAAACGACTTCTTTATAAACTACAGCAAAGATTGTGAATATAATGTACACGAAGCCAGCTACTATCTATATATTCAGTTTTATATTTGTAAATATTTAAATCGTTGCAATATATGCAATTTCCAAAGGAAAGCGCCCACAGTTTTTTTACCATGGGTGCACTCCTGACACTAGAATTTAAAATATTCATTTTCCATGACGCCCACGACATTTGCTGGGTCGTACCATGGACAGACCTCGGTGTCAAAGTCACAGACATGGCGAAGGCAGTAGTGACAGGAACGAGCCATGTTATGCCGATTTATAATGTTTATGCTAAAGCCGGCCATCCACTGACAACATGTTGAACAGTCTCTTTAAATTCATTACATAAGCTTCATTTTTATTAAAAAAAAAATAATTTACATTTTGATTATTTTATTATTATTTCTACTGCCCATCTGATTTCCTGGATTCTTGCTTCAGATTGCGCTCTGGACGTCATCGCAGTTGTGGATGGCTCTGACAGCATCTCAGATAGTGACTTCAGCAAGCTGAAGGTTGCAGTTAGCAGCATGGCAGGGTGGCTCAACTTGGGAGACGGTTCACAGAGGTTTGGGGCTCTTGTTTACAGCGCCTCCGTTTCTGAAACAGTTCCACTAAGCAGTGACCAAGCGTCCCTGAAAAACAAGATCCTACACTTAGGTCACCCTAAAGACGGAACAGCAACCGATAAAGGTATAAAACATATGGCGCAGATGTTTAAAAACGACAAACGAAAAGATGTTCCTCAAGTTGGCGTTGTCATCACTGACGGTCGGTCTAAAGATCCACCCGCTACAAAAAATGCTGCGACAGAAGCTAAAGGTGCTGGCATCAAGATGTTCGCTATCGGCATCGGTCATAACATCAACAGCGCTGAACTCAAAGGCATCGCTTCAACTCCGAATGGCGCATTGACTATTACCAACTTTGATCAGCTTAAAACTTTATTGCAACAGCTTGCGACAACCCTTTGCAAAAGTAAGTCAATTTCATACTGAATAAATGTCTTGTCTTTGATATAAATAGCGTGTAATGCTTTTTCTTTTTAAAAAAGAAGCTATGTTTGAACAAGGTACATGCCATCGGAATAGTAATGAATGAATAAATAAATGAATTCTACACATAAGTCCGGACTTTGATGGATGTTAACTTCTTAGTGAGTAACGTTTCGGGGCAAATACTTGCTGCTTCTTCAGGGGCCCGCTTTGCAAAGACGTCATAACTTTACAACGTCCTAAACCGTGTCACTGGGCTAATAAATTTGGTCTACAAATACAAAAAAGGGTTGTAAACTGTGCACTTTCTAAAGAAAAACAAGTGTTTTTTGGGAAAGTGCACAGTTTACAACTATTTTTGTCATTTGTAGACCAAATCTATTAACCCAGTAACATAGTTTAGGACGTCGTAAAGTTATGACCCCTTCATAAAACGGGCCCCAGGTGAATTTACCTGAAGAAGTAACAATCGTATCCCAATCGTATGTGTGGACAAAGCACAAAAAAGTTCACGTCCATCAAAGTCATGCATTATTCTTAACAGCATTCAAAAGTTCCTTAGAGAATGTCTCTATATTTTACAACCAATTGTCTTGCTTACTATTTGTTAACATACGATAAATGTCTTAATTAATCAAATTAATGCATTATCTTCTTCTTGAAACTACAAAACCTTCATAAACTAAACATTAAACATCCACATTAGTGGATACATATGGGTTGTAGTTATTGTTAACCCTTACCGTGCAGCTCCCGGAAATATCTGGGCCAGGCTGTTAGGATATTTTCGACAGCCGAATGTAAAAACGGGCGGCGATTTTAAGTGAGGCACTAATTGGGAAAGGCGAAATCTTTAAACATTCCTGAACACGCCACTCGGGGTAACTTCTTTAAAAATTATGCCGCACAGTAAGGGTTAAACTAATAGAGAATTTTACTCAAGTGTATTTTATATCAACTATATTAACACGAGTTAAAACAGTTAAAAGCTCCGAAGCACTCCGATATTTAATACCAGGAGACACGAGGGTGAGAATCTATTTTTCATTAAAAATCAATCTATGTTATAAATCAATCATTTTGTGAATATTTTAGTAACTTTTTTCTGTTTTTGCTGTGAGCCAGATGATTTTTACTGTATTTCCACTGTACAATGGGTATTATGTCATGCCTGAGATATCGCTACAATGAAATGACATCATTTGTGACGATATCTCCTTGGAAATATCGCTTGATCTCATACAAGCGATATGTCATATGGAAGCCAGTTTTGAATGATATAACAAAGTATTACTACATATGTAGCACTAAACTTTATTCTTAGAGTGTTCAGTTGACTCTACTTAGACCTCAAATAGGACCCTCCCGTGCTGTCAGGAAATGTTTTAGGGTTTCCATCGGGGATATGTTTCCAAGAGTTATTTTTACATTAAAAGTAAAGTAACTATTTTGGGCAAATCAACATATTAAAATCAACATTTGATGTAAACATATGTTGCCATTGTAGCATCGAAATGGCCATGACAAAGACGTCATAACTTTACGACTTTGTAAACCATGGATTAATGAATTTGGTTTACAAATACAAAAAAAATGTTGTAAACTGTGCACTTTCCAAAGACAAACTTGTTTTTTATTTGGAAAGTACGCAGTTTACAACGATTTTTGTATTTGTAGACCAAATCCATTAACCGAGTGATATTGTTTACGATGTCTTAAAGCTATGACGTCTTCGTGAAACGGGACCCTGTTCCACAAAGTTATCACGAACCTAAGACATTTTAACTATCATTTTAGCACTCTCATAACAAAAGTTATCTTAGCTTTATGAACAACTGTTGCCCTTTTACAGCTTCCTTTGAGTGTTTAGTTCAATGGTAGTCTTCAGGAGTCATAGAAAATCACACCTAGGTCAATCTTAGCTTAGGGTAGCTTTGTGGAACGGGTTCCTGAGCACCTGGGCCCTGTTTCACAAAGACGTCATAACTTTAAGACGTCGTAAACCAGTTTAGTGAGTTAACGGATTTGGTTTACAAATGCCAAAAATCATTGTCAAATGCGCACTTTCTAAAGAAAAACAAGTTTTTCTTTGGAAAGTGCACAGTTGACAACGAATTTTGGCATTTGTAAGCTAAATCCACCGGCTCAGTGAGTTGGGCAATGACGTCGTAAAGTTACGATCTCTTAGTGAAACGGCAGCCTGGTCAACACAGTCTGTAATGACATGTTAAACTTCAGAGGACGGAGGCTGGACGAAATGGGAGGAGAAAGGGCGCAGTTGTTCAGTCACCTGTGGCCAAGGAACTCAGACAATTAGCTACAGCAGGACGTGCACCAACCCGGCTCCTAAAAATAATGGGAAGATGTGTGAGGGCTCAGCGACCAAGTCAGACACTAAAGGGGGTTGCACTATGACACCATGCCCAGGTTAGTTTTGCGACACTAAAAAAGATTGTCCAAGTAAGTAGTTACTTTGACATTAGTAACTCAATGATTCTACTCGTATTGGTTTACGACGTCCTAAACCATGTCACTGGGTTAATAGATTTTGTCTGCAAATGCAAAAAAAAAATGTTGTAAACTGTGCACTTTCCAAGGAAAAACAAGTTTTTCTTTAAAAAGTGCACACTTTACAACCATTTTTCGGCATTTGTAGATCAATTCCATTAACCGAGTGAGGTGATTTAGGACGTCGTAAAGTTATTTTATCTCCGTAAAACGGGGCCCAGTAGACCAGTAAAATGACCAGCAAATGTATGACGTCTTCATAAAACTACCCTGGCTTCTGAGTATCAGCTGAATTACTTCTTGCAGTGCCCGGAGGCTGGACACCTTGGAATCGCACTGAAGGTCATTGTTCGAAGACCTGTGGGAAAGGAACCCGGACTGTCATCAAGGGCAGAGCGTGCACCAACCCATCTCCTCAAAACGGCGGTCGCTGGTGCACGGGCCATGCAGCAGAAAACTTCAAGGAGTCTTGTAACCTTAAAGCTTGTACGTACTGTTTTGTTGTTGTTTTTGTTGTTCGGATTAATTTATTTTTTTATATTTTTCGATTTTATAGGGGTATTGCTGGGCTTTTTCTTTATGTTAGTGTGTTTAACTGGTTCTTAGAGTTGGTGAAATACAGACAAATATGGTTTTTGTGTGTTCTCACTTTCTTATTTGGTAATATGACGTTTCGGGGTCGAAAAATTGAAAACGGTTTTACTTTTGACATCAAAACGTCGCATGTTGCCAAATAAAAAAAAAATGCATCTGTTTGTCTTTTCTTTATGTGTTTGTTTGTTTGTTTATTTGGTTTGTTATGGTTAAGTTTGTATGTTTTGTTGGGGTGTGTCATATTACTCTTTTATCTGTCGACTAAATTACTTTAAATTTTAGAATGCAGGCCTCCGTTCCACAACGCCATCGTAAGTCTAAGACGTCTTAACTTTCACCTTAGCGCTCTCGTAAGGAGAACTCAAAATGAAAGTTAAGACCTATGTGACTTGTGAAAGATTTGTGGAACAAGACCTTGCTCGTTCCTCAGTTCCTTTTGTGTGTTGGCTTAGTAAAGAAAATGTTTAATGGTCATGGGGAAATGTTAAGACCTAGGTTAGCTTAATATAGATTTTTGGAAAGGGGTCTAAACTGCATTAAAAGACACAAAAAATAACTATGTCTTGTTGTAGACCTCCCTTGTTATTTGCTTCTAAGCCGTTTTGAGTGGGAGCCTTTTTTAACAATTTATACAGTCTTAGGTTATCGTAACATTTGTCACAGATGGCATGGACAAATCAGCAAGGGGATCTGTCGTTCTAAAAGTAAATAGGAATATCACTTTCGTTTCTTCTGGTATCAAATATATCATCACGAGTTAATAAAGTTTGAAACTCCGAGGCTTGCCTCAGAGTTTTAAACTTTTATCAACTCGTGTTGATAAATTTAATATCAGTGGACACAAAGGTGGGGTTCTATTTATCATTTAAAATCAATCTATAATATAAACCAACAATTTTGTAAATGTTATACTAACTTTTTTCCTATTCTGTCGTGAGCAAGAACAATTTTGATGCATTCCCGTCACATTGATGACACAAGGAGAATAGCTTCATATCAGTGCTACAATGAAATAAAAAAAAATATGATATCTCCTAAGAGATATGTCTTAATCTCACACAAGCAATATCTCCCCATGAGTTCTCTAAAAGCAAAGTGGTTTTTTTCAACAGCCAATTAATATTGAACAAATTAAAGCATTTAATACAAACTGCCATAAATTTAGAACATAGACCAGGAAGTTCAAATTTAAAAATCCTGAAGTAAAACAAAAGTTAACTCATACGTTTAGTTTCTGCTTTGCATGTCCACACGACGTATGTTTATGATGTTTAGGAGCAAATGTTTGCTCCTTCATCAGATGAAGGTGCAAATATATGTCCCCAAACATTATGAACAAAATTCTCGAATTGAAACCAAATTGGTCCCCAACAACTAGTTTCTGTTTTGCAGGTATACCCAACCCGTGTGCAGGTTGTCGTTATATAAACGGCGTTGGCTACGTGCCCTATAAAACCGACTGTCGCTACTTCTACCAGTGTACGAACCACGGACGCTCCTACACGCGCGTAAAGTGTTCCCCCGGTACCTACTGGCAGCAGGGACATTTGACCTGCACCAGATCTAGGAAGGGTTGCTCCGCCAACATCCCATGTGAGTGCAGAGGAGGGTCGCAGTGTCAGAATTAGGAGGGAGAGGGTGGGGGTGTTCCTTAGACCTTGGTCGGATTACAGACACATTGCAAAGTAAAATGTAAAATCGTCGTGGTACTTCAGTGTTATTTAACCCTTCACTCTTCAACTCTTGTAACTGAACTATTTTTTCTTTCTCAAAATTATCATTCACAAATGTTTTTGACATATAACGATTCAAGTTGTTTCTTCCTTTGTAAAGTCCTCAGGTATTAAACCACAACCTCAACAGACCCTTTCAAATCTAACAGTAGTTAAATATGTTTGATAGACAGTTACGGTTTTAGCATTTGATTTTAATTAACAGACGAAAAAGGACAAGGAACCAGCACCAATGCTAGGTGTGACGGCAGTACACGTCGTGTATCCGGCAGCAACAGCAAATACCAGAAGTATGTGCCAGGGCATGGCTGGATAATCAGAAGCTGCAGCCCGGGAACTGTGTATGACGCAAAGATATGTCACTGTGTGCACGGTGGGAATGTCATACCAGGGGGTGAGTAAAAGA
Organism: Calliostoma canaliculatum; assembly: GCA_032361085.1. NCBI lineage: Eukaryota > Metazoa > Mollusca > Gastropoda > Trochida > Calliostomatidae > Calliostoma > Calliostoma canaliculatum. The sequence continues at coordinate 7,728 of JAULCD010189101.1, forward strand.
ATTGTCACATCACGTGTTGAGTAAAGGAACTGTCACTTCACGTGGTGAATAAGAGATAATGGCAAGTGGTGAGTAAGAGGTACTGGCACATCACGTGGTGAGTAAATGGACCTGAAACATGACCATGCCCAATCTTTGAACTGTCACGTCGTGTGGTGAGTAAAGAAACTGCACATCACGTGGGCAGTAAGATAAACTGTCACATCACGTGGTGAGTGAAGGAACAGTCATATTGTGTGGTGAGTAAAGGAACAATCACATTGTGTGGTGAGTAAGAGGCACTGTCGTGGTGAGTAAATGAACTGGCATATCACGTGGTGAGTAAACGGTACTGGCACATAACGTGCTGAGTAAATGGAACTGGTACATGACCATACCTAATCATTGATAATCCAGACTATTCGATCTCTATCACATTAAAATCCATACCCTGGACACATTCGCCGTGTATCCGCCGACACTCGATTACGCGAAACTAAGTAGCTGTTGAAAATCTATTAAAGGCGCATTGGCTGTTTACTGAGGACAAGCGTTTTTAAGGAAAAATTCTGTTTGAGTACAGTATATTCTGTGCTAAAACTTTTGATTGGATGATAGTAACCATGATGCAAATTCCTAGTCGACAAAAACATAGTGGATGTGTCCAGGGTATGTATCAGAGTGTAATTAAGATAGCTGGGATTATTCAGGATTATACAGGATGAATTATGTCTATGCTGATTATAAATGTGCTGACATTGTTGTCTGTTAACTATACCGCTGTATTACAGCCTGCAAACCCACACTGTACATCCCCTTCTCTGGAGACACAAGCGACCGGTCAGGGAATAACTTGCACGTGGACAACATGAAGGTCAAGATAAATTCGATTAAACAGGGCTACTTCCCGGGAAATTCAGGTCTTCGGATTAACCGCTTCTCTAACATGGATTTCCGCAACCATCTGACCATCGACTTCACTGTGCGAAGCTCCCATGATTCACCCAGCCGCGGTCAGGCCTTGGTGTCGAACGCCCACTGCAAAGAAGAGGGGAGCATCTACATCATCCAGAAAGACTCGACAATGGAGTTTCGTGTGATCAACAGTAGTGGGAAACACTACGTCATCGCATTACCTTGTAAAGTGAGTATTTCTTTTGGTGTAGTTCAGGGCCCCGTTCCTCAAAGCGATTTTAGGCCAAGTTGATCGTGAGAGATTTTTTAAACATTGTCCTGTAAAGTTGTTTCTTATCATAGGCTTACAACTTTCTTAGAGCAAAGATCGATTTGGGACCGGTGCCGAATGGTACCGGTTCCAACGCGATCTCTGCGCTACGACAGTCGTGAGCCAATGTTAGATTTTAGCACTTACGATCAACTTAGCTAAAATCGCTTTGAGGAACGGGACCCTGAGGTAATCAGAGGTAATTTTAAAAAGTTGTGAAGTTGGCAATACGTGAGTTAGGAATTAATGCCGTTTTCAACAAGTTTTCAGTTATATCGCGGCGGCAAGGTTCACGACAGGAGGAAAGCCTGCATCAGCAATGCAAATATGTGATCTAATGAAACCTGCGATCTTCGGCTGGTACCTGTGAACCAAGAATGTTACTGTGTTATAGCATTGCAATATGTCCTCACTGTGTGTTGAAATGTTTTCAACACAGAGAATGACATCGAGCCTCATGGGCGGGAGAAGTTGTGAAGGAATAGAACCAAGTTGACAACTTATTTATTGTCATTGGTGCAGTAACGATGTTATATTTATTTTGGGGTGATCAGTTTGTTGTCTCATTCCATTATACTGTAGGGCCAAAAAAAGAAATGGTACGATTCCGATTACCCGACCTTGCCTACAACGTAGGTGCCGACCCTAACTTTTTTATTATCAGAATGACATAAAAATAACGTGTCACCTACTGCAGCTGAAAACCTGTTTTATCTTATTAACCTTTAAAGTGCCGAGCATAACATTTGCTCATTTTACTGTTTAAATTCCAACTGAAACAGGCTGTTGAAAACCTATCCTGCGGTAATTTGTTTAAAAGAGCTCCTACAAGAGCTATTTTAATTTTTTTTACCACAGGATAGGTTTTCAACAGCACAAGGTGGTCACAGTTTTAACATTGGTTGAAATCTACTCAGCACTTTAAGGGTTAAAATTTGATATCAGGAAAAAATATTTCAAGAAAAATAATTAAATTCCCTACCGACCTACCCTAAATTTTAAAGACATGTAATCGGAACCAAAACATTTATTTTTTTGGCCTCAGAGAAACATGTAACTTATAGAACTTCAGCGTTGAGAAGATATTGATTTTCTATCACATTTAGTATGCAGTCTAAATGGTCTTCTCTATGAAAGGTTATATGACCTAAAGGTTTGAAAAATCATATGCAGTAGAATGATAATGTATTATAAAAGTAATAAGATATGAAGTTCATTCATTGTTGGAATAGTCTGTATGTTATGAAACAATGTTATGTTGTTAAATGAACTCGTACTGAGTGTCTTCAGATGTGCACCAGTATATGAAACACTGATCTTGTTTGGTTGTATTGTTCTTTCAGTATAGACAACATTTTAAAGATTTCTTTGTAAAAATCTGTTCATGCAAACAATTTCATAAATTAAAAAGAACTATTTCATCTTGTGTTTTAACAAAATTTCTCTTGACTCCAATTTACTACAATAGCGCTGTTGTCTTATATTGATTTCAGTATATAAGTTGATAAGCTAAATTAATCAATATAACTTTTTTATTTATTTCCGTACAGTAATTATAATGCTAGGTTATACAATGAGGTGTATTTCGCATAGTGAAAATCAATAATTAACTGACACTACAAAAACCAGGTCGGATAAAGTTTTCAAAATGAGAAGATTTTTTTAGAAACCATTTTCTGTGACATCGTGAGTCATTTTCTTTAGGCCAAATAAAAAATTTGTTGTGGTTCCGATTACCCGACCTTGCCTACATTTTGGGTGCCGACCCTAACTTTTTTATTATCATAATGACAAAA
>JAULCD010189212.1:0-10726 GCA_032361085.1 Calliostoma canaliculatum
TGTCTCCTGATATCAAATATATCAACACTCGTTGATAAAAGTTTAAAACTCCTCGGCAAGCCTCGGAATTTTAAACTGTTATCAACTCGTGACACTCGGGTGAGATTATCTATTTGTCCATTTCACATACACTCATTATGAAATCTAAAAAAAGTGAGTTTTTAAATTGAACAACAAACTTTTCTTTCTTTTTAAATTTGGTGATTCTAAAATATTTTAAGTGGCAATGTGTAATGAAGTGACAGTGTACCTTTACAATTGACTCCATCTCCTGTAAACCCATCATTGCATTCGCAGGTGTATGTTCCTTCACCTGTTGTTGTACATGTGGCTTCAGCATGGCAGTCATCCGTATTTTGTTTACAAGCGTCATTTTCTGATGTTAAAAAATACTTATTAATAGAATGTAAGCTTTCAGTACAAATGTGACAATGACAGTCGAAAACTATCAGTTGTTAACCTTTGTTTTTAGCGAAATTCTAGTAGTTAAACGGTCAAATCAATGTCCAGTAATGAAGTTCAGCTGCTGAGGTTTGAGAGTGAAGGTTCCAGTCAGCAACAAAGCAGCACAATTGTACACTTCAAAATTTAACATTTGGGAGTGTGTACAGCAAATCATTGTTTTAACATGTTATGAAAAATTAAACTCGTCAGACCAAAATATACATATTTAGTTTGCGTGACGCTGCTACCCAATGTATGTCACACCTGTTAAAGTGACTTGACAACCATTAATACCAACAAGATATGGTGGCCGAGAGGGGCCATCGCGATATCGCGTTCTATAACCCACGCGATATGGCGATATCGCGATAAGACGACACGACATGGCGATAGCACGACACGACATGGCGATATTGCGATACCGCGATAAGACGACTAGCGATAGCACAACACGACATGGCGATATTATCGTCATATCGCGTGGATTATAGAACGCGATATTGCGATGGTCCCTCTCGGCCACCATAATAAGAGGTCATGGTCATCACTCGTTGTTCCATGGTTATACTGTCAACCATAGAAAAGTAGTATGATATCTTAGGTGAATAGTATTATATTTTATTGCATCATATTAGTAGTAGTATTTCTTATTTGAATATGAAATTGTAATATCCATTTATAGAGATTGAATCATTAATTAATAATAAAAATACACAGGTCCACGTTTAAAACTCTATTAATGTGTTAATGTCATAAACCCACGTGCCAACTGAACAGTTTTGGAGAAAATCTTTTTGCATAAGAGGTGCGCATACCATGTACAAAGTACCCGAGAACAGGCCCTCAATTCATAAAAGCAGCAGAAAGCTAAGAAGCCTTATCTTTCATCTTTCGTAACGTGAAGGAAGTTACTACATTTTAGTCTGAAAGGGGCTTTGTGTAACAAGACCTTGCTATTTACTCAGCTTCCGTTTAGTGCTTCGTTTAAGTAATGTGTTCCACAGCCAAAACACAATTTTGATGAAAATCAATCGTGGCTTACGATAGCTTTAAGGGACCGGTCCCATGTGACGTTTTACCCCTTGCACTCTGCACCAACAAGCACGTTTACTGTCTAAAAGTAAGTTTACTGTGCAACAGTGGGTTTACTGTATAATAGTAAGTTTACTGTGCAATAGTAGGTTTACTGTATAATAGTAAGTTTACTGTGTAATAGTAGGTTTACTGTGCAATAGTGGGTTTACTGTATAAAAGTAAGTTTACTGTGTAATAGTAAGTTTACTGTGTAATAGTAAGTTTACAGTGCAATAGTAAGTTTACTGTGTAATAGTAAGTTTACTGTGTAATAGTAAAGTTACTGTATAATAGTAAGTTTTCTGTATAATAGTAAGTTTACTGTGTAATAGTAAGTTTACTGTATAATAATAAATTTACTGTGTAATAGTAAGTTTACTGTGTAATAGTAAGTTTACTGTGTAATAGTAAGTTTACTGTATAATAGTAAATTTACTGTGTAAAAGTAAGTTTACTGTGTTATAGTAAATTTACTGTATAACAGTAAGTTTACTGTGTAATAGTAAATTTACTGTGTAAAAGTAAGTTTACTGTGTAATAGTAAGTTTACTGTGTAAAAGTAAGTTTACTGTGTAATAGTAAGTTCACTGTGTAATAGTAAGTTTACTTTATAATAGTTCGTTTACTTTATAATTGAAAGTTTACTGTGTAATAGTAAGTTTACTTTATAATTGAAAGTTTACTGTGTAATAAGTTTACTTTGTAATAGTAAGTTTACTGTGTAATAGTAAGTTTACTATGTTAGTAAGTTTACTATGTGATAGTAAGTTTACAGTGTAATGGTAAGTTTACAGTGTAATAATAAGATTACAGTGTAATAATAAGTTTACAGTGTAATGGTAAGTTTACAGTGTAATAATAAGTTTACAGTGTAATAATAAGTTTATAGTGTAATAATAAGTTTACAGTGTAATAATAAGTTTACTGTGTAATAATAAGTTTACTGTGTAATAGTAAGTTTACAGTGTAATAATAAGTTTATTTAGTTAGTAAGTTTACTATGTGATAGTAAGTTTACAGTGTAATGGTCAGTTTACAGTGTAATAATAAGTTTACAGTGTAATGGTAAGTTTATGGTTTAAATGTAAGTTGACTGTGTTATATCAAGTTAGTTATGATATAGTTTCACAAACCATACACAAAATAAGGATGTATAAGACGTGTTTGACTTGGCATTTTGCATACATACTCAGAAGTTCACAAACAAAGGTATCCTGCCATGTGCAGGAGCTGTCCATTAACTTGTACCCGCTGTATCCTACCATCTCAATACATTGATCGCTGCCATAATAACCGTACGACGAATAGTAATCTTGAGATATTGCAGTGCCTGCTGGCCATGTAGATCCAAGGCTCGTGAGTTTACCATTCACCCAAAAATATCCGGAGATCTGTTCTAAAAATATAATATACATGGTAAATTAAAAAACGCACACACATCATTGCAGAAGTCTATAGTTAAACTTTACTAGTAGCCCACACTTGAATTTGCCAGACACACACTAGTTGTTTTAAATTCAACTTTGGCATATTGAAGCGAATGCAAATGTAAAAGAAACCAACTCTGAATAACATGTTTAAAATTTTCACAAAGATAGTTCGCTTTATTATTATGTTAAGTACATTCATGTGGAGGGGTTAAATGGCATTAGCTTCACAAAATACTAACTTGAATCAACATTTAAAGAAATGTTTTTGGTATCAGGGAATATACGAATCTTAAACAGTTTTAAGGCATATTTGTTTCAGTTGAACACAACAATTTCAACTTAAAGCGGAAATTAATACTTAATTCAATGCTATAGTTATACAATGGCCGTCAATTTCGGCAATCTAAGCACACATTGTCTCTATTTTCAGTTCAGTCGGTTACAATATGAACAAGAAGTGTCAAAAGAACTGCAGAACTGTCAAAGGTACAGCTTAGCTCCTAGACTGTCGGTTGATAAATATACTAACATTTATTTCCTGTTTGAGATTACTGCCCAGAAACACATTTGGACCAAAATATTGTCTTAGGCATAGAAAGTAAAACCTGTCCGTCATAAGAGGTTTTAAAGAAACGAGTTTTAAGAGGAGATTTAAAAGTTTTTAGAATGTGTAAACTTCAAATTCCATGTGGGAGTAAGTTTAATAGCAGAGGGGCCGTCTTTTCAAAACAAACAATGAATGTGATGCTAGCAGGTGCTGACCCACAGGAACTAGAACTCTTGTTAGCCTGTATTCCTGGGCACCGTTTCATAAAGACATCGTAACTTTACGACGTCATAAATCGTGTCACCGGCTAAGTGGGTTTGGTCCACAAATGCCAAATTTTTTTGTCAACTGTGCATTTTCCAAAGGAAATTTTTTTTTTCTTGGGAAAATGCGCAGTTGACAACGATTTTTGGCATTTGTAAGTCAATTCATTGAATTTGTTTACGACATCATAAATTTACGACGCCATTGTGAAACAAGCCCCTGAATAAGTTCAGTAAGATGCGCAGGTGCTTTGGAGTGAAACTTTTCAACACTTGACTCTGTCTTCAACTATTTGTGAATATATTTCAAGGCTGATGTGATGTGATCTGATTTCCTTATTCTCTTTATGGGCATGACAGTAGGATGTTGTACTTTGGTGGACAAGAATCCCAATTGGATATGACAGTCTCGGACAGGCATATATGTAGTTTTAGCATTTATGAATGTTTAATCTGACTGATGGCCGTAATATTTAATACATACGTATTCAGACCTTGTTGACATGTAATTCTAAGCTCAGCAAAATATCAAAGAAAACTGCAAGGTTGCATACGTTTAAATGTGGTTCTATAATATGGGTAGATATATGTAAAATCATCCTAGATAACTCCAGGGCATATGCTCTCCGAGTTATCCAGGATGATGTAAAATAGGAAGTGAGGTTTTCACCTTATTAGCTTGACTGCATGATAAGCAGTTCTGTCTCGTCACAATTACGTTAAAAACAAGTGTCCGGTCATAAAATTCTCGTTTTACCTAGTGCACTGCGTGGTCATGCATCTTTAGTTGACACATTAACATTAGGCTTGAAGAAAAGATACAGTTAAGTGTCATCTACATACGGATGAACACATAGGTTATGGTCTTGTAACGTCGTCAAGAGGAGAGGTATACAAAGTAAGAAGTATGGCTCTAGCATCGAATACCATATTGAAGCCCTGCTCTATCACTAGAAAAAATGTGTAGAAATTATTCAGCGGAATTCTATTGGTTTGTTGAGATTTCCGTAGGAAAATCCGTTGAATAATTTCGATACATGTTTTCCGGTGTATCAGGGGTGTATCCATTAGTACATACTGACTGGTGTCAACTGGACAAAAACGACTGACATCAGAGAAGGAAATCGTCAGTGACACGAAAAGTCTGTGTTTAAGGGCATTCAGAAGTATTTTTTGATCGATAGCATCAAACGTTGGGGAACACAAGAATAGCTCTATTACTTTAATCAACAGTGTGTAAGAGATTGTTTAGAATGCGTATACAGCGTGAACTTTTCAGTCCTGTTATTGTAAAACTTTGAAATTTCCAGAATATTCATGACATGGTCATTCAACCTTGAGGCAACGACACGGTCAAGGATTTTGAAAACAAGTGACACATTAGAAACTTGTCTGTAATTTTTAACTGATTGACAAGCAATCTCATATTGGTTGGACCGATAATCCAAACTTATCCCAGAATGAACATCTAAATCATTTATTTGGAGAGCATACGATTTCGTCTTCCAAACAATACGTGTTACTTTGATGGAACATATCACAAACAAATTAAAGGAGTTATGGTCAAGATTGTAAATTATATTTTATCTAAAATTGGTGAATTTAGATGACAAGTGTTTTGGTTTAACCAGTTTCAAAGGACTATTTCAATACATTTCAACAATTGCTTAATAATGTGGATGAAAACCTTATATTTTCAATATTTATATTCAAGCAGAATAGCATTCTGTGACACAGAAATTATGAAAATAGGTATAGCAGTAGAGTTTGAAATCTATTACAAGTCCACAGATACAAAACAGTATCTCGCGTTATTCTTCTGTCACTCAAGTCACACCAAAAGATGTTAACCATTTAATTTGGCACGCTGAATGTGTATTATTGTCTCCAATGTAACATATAATTCAGGGTCCTGTTTCCTAAAGCGATTTTAGAAGTTGATCGTAAATGCTAAAATATACAATTGGCTTACGACTGTCGTAGCGCAGAGATAGCTTTAGAACCGGTACAATTCGGCAGCGGTTCCAAATCGATCTCTGCGGTACGATAGTCGTAACCTATGATAAAAACCAATTCCACAGGACATTGTTTCAAAAATCACTTACGATCAACTTAGCCTTAAATCGCTTTGAGGAACGGGGCCAGGACTTTAAAGGCAATTTATTGAGGAAATCCAGGAACTTTAATTGATGGTGACACAATTAGCAGATTTTTTTTTATTTACGACCAAAAGTAAAATGATTTTATAAGTAAGTACACACCGGCAGTAAACAGTTAGTCGCTGTTTTGTAAACAGCCTATTATTAATGATACCTTCAAAGTACAGAGAGGTGATGTATTTCCTAATGTAATGGCGTCACAGTTCGTATGATTAAACTTAAACATCATTCTCGTTGATGATTAAACTGAAACATCATTCTCGTTGATGATTAAACTGAAACATCATCCTCGCTGATGGTTAAACTGAAACATCATCCTCGCGGATGATTAAACTGAAACACCATCCCCGTGGATTATTGAACTGAAACCGGTTGAAGAAATTAATGAGCATTGCATTGTATTTATGATTATAATAAGTAAGTAAAATGGATGGACTGATACAGATATGTTGTAAGTAAGTCACATAGATAAACAAAACTAGACATGTTATAAAGTAATTTACATGGATGAACTAATCAAGCCATGTTATAAAGTCAGTCTCATGGATGGACAAAACAAGACATGTTATAAAGTCAGTCTTATGGATGAAATAATCATTGAACACTTTCAATTCAAATCAAATAAACATACCTTTCTGTAAATATCCTTTAACAGCGTCATATTTGGCTTTAGTATCCAACACTACCAGGAAAGTTCCATCCTCTTTACAGTATGCATTAGCGTCGTCACGTTGTTTGTACTCATCAACAAATCGGAAACAGAGTTCAGCAGTTGAATCCCAGGTATACGTGTCTTTGCAGTAATTTGCTGAAACGTAAAGGATGAATTGTTGACACGACATGTAGAAGTGATGAGGACAGCCCAAATAACTGTTGAATATCAATGTATTCAATGTAAAACACACCCTGTTAGATCCTGTTCTCCTTCATCGGATAAAGTCACCTCATCAAGGAGATGAACACATGTATGCATACTCCAAGCGTAAAACTTCAGCAACAAGGATATTTAGTTTATAGTTTCGTAATATCTGCTTTAAGAATCGAAAAACAATAAAATATCAATAATAATAACTTTTTTGTCATTATTTTAATTGGTAGTTTTAGTAACAAAAAAACCTTGTTGCTTAACTTTATGTGAGGAGTATGCAAAAATGATTTTATATTCGCAAATTCTGCAAAAACTAGGGTCATGCAAACTAATTCTTAATTAAAATTGTGTACGTTTGCATGATGAAATGTAAACAGTAAAGCCTAACAACAACAACAACAACAATAATAATAATGATAATAATAATAACAATAAAAAAGCTGCGATCAACCTCTAGGGCTTTGCGCGTCTGGCCAGTCTTGTTGAGATGAAAGCATTGTTTAAATTCAAGCTTAAAATTGTTTTATAAAAATGGTAAAATTTTGATAAACATGACATGACAGAAAGTAGTCCATGTTTTTTCAACTACCATGACCTTGTACTCTGGGACCTTTGACCCCCGACCCCATTATTTGATGACCCCATCACCTAAAATTGGTGGTTCATAGTCTTAAGACACTTGTGGAAGCCGGGAACTGAGTCAGTCAATTTGGCGGGTCACTGTGTTGACAGACATGCTTTAAATTTACCTCTTAGATCAAGCTTTCAGGGGGTGGTAAATTTGTAACCTGTCACCCATTGCGGCCTGATAACCAAAAGCAGTGGGTGTTTAAGGAGAGGAAAGCTATTTTCACGTGCAGAAACACGTGCGAGTTATGTAAAGCTGGTGAAATCCGTGCGTCGCCATAACGACGCACTGTCTGTCAACAGAAATGTTATAACAATTTTGCGGCTCTGCGACAATTTAACCCTTTAAATAGGTTTTTCTTATGTAACTTTTTTTAACCAGTTAACCTTCAAAAACGTGGGTGCGTTGGAAAGCCCTTCGTTTTGCCTATCTTACCATTGCCGCTAATTCCCCCCGTGCTTCGTGAGGTCGTGATTTATTGCCCTCGGCGGCAAAGTCGCTGCATACTAGGCACAAACAGACCCGCGTGTTCAATCAGAGCCGCAAAATCAATACAATATCACAACTAAACTGTACATATTTTCAAATGACACTTTGAACAGAAAAGCTGCACAAAACATCTGTCTTTCGAATGCTGAAAAGTTCACATTTTTATCAGTTATAGTCCGGACAAAACTTTTAAAAAGTTGTGTGATAATGCCTAGTCACTGTGCACATATAGAAACATCTAGAAGTAAGTGTCGGCAAATAAGTCATTCTTGCGACTTAACCGTTCATAATTGATTATAACACTTTGAACGAAAGTTGTTGGCAAGGTTATTGGCTTTTAAATGGTGAAAATTTGAATTATCTCCCTCTAACTTTGCTATTGATGACCTTGACCTTAATATATTTGATAGAACATACATATTTCTATTTAATTCATAGAATTAACAATCACAATATGTATAACTTTGCTGAAAAGAACAAAACCAGTTGCAATTTGGATCCATTATATTTTATATTATTAATGGCAAATCATTTTCGTATATATTCATAACTTTATGTTAATTAGTTATTTTTGCAGTAGCAAAAAGGTAGTGTTTGACGAAAACCTTAAAATAGTGGACGGCGGCCAATATGTAACATGTAACATGAAAATTATAGCCCTTGTTATGCTTTATTAACCTGTTGAGTGCCATAAGTTTATGTGTGATCATGTTTTTTGCAGAAAGAAAACGTTAAAATATAATGAAAAATTATTTTTTAAGGTCAAATTGACCGGAAGTCACATGACCTACATGACCGGCAGGAACTATCCTTTTATCTACATACCATTGTGATCATTTTATATGTTGGTCACTTTCCTTTTCGTCTGCAACTTTAGGAGAAGAAGAATTTCAAAATCTGAGTTTTGAAAAATCTGAAGAAAATTAAGTTTCATTATTTAAACCGTCGTAACTTTTTTCGTAATTATCGGATCGTTTAGCGGTAAAGTGCATGTTTCTTAGAATAGAATAGTCTTTTCAATAGTTTAAACAGGTTGAAAATCGGACCATTAGATTTAGAGTTATGGCCCTTGACCTCGAAATTTTGAAGAGTTATTGCCCTTGATTTTGAAGACCTAGGGGGCCAAAACTTTTTGTGAATGATCGCTTGGCCAATGTCTGTTTATGTTTTAATTTTGGTATATATAGGCCTTGTTGAATGTGCGCAACAGGCATTTAAAATCTGAACAAATTTCCCGTGAACTCGCTTGTAAAAATCTTAAAAATCAAGCTGGCGGCTAAGTTTAACATTTTAGAAGAAAATGTTTAACATGAAAGTTGTAGCGCATGTTATGCTCTATTAAACTAAACAAATTTGATAAGGCTATCTCAAATAGCTTTTGCGCAGTAGCAACATTTTGCAATTTCGGCGAGAAATGACACTTCCGGTCAAAAGTCAATTTGACCGGAAGTCATGTGACCTACACTATCAGTTGACCCTATCGTTTTATCTACATACACTAGCGATCATTTTGATATAAAGTTAAGTGATTTTTATCTGTAACTTTATGAGAAGAAGATTTGCAAAGTCTGGCTTCATTAAAATCTGAAAATGTTTAGGTCACCTTTTTGAAACGGCCGTAACTTTTTTTTTAGCATACCGCTTAGCTTAGCGTTGGTAACAAACTTGTCTTTAAATTGAACAAGCTTTAAAATGGTTCAAGCAGATTGAAAATCGGACGGTAAGTTTTTGAGTTACGGCACTTGACCTAGTTTCTTTGAAGAGTTATGGCCCTTGTTCTTGAAGACTTAGAGGGTCGTAATTTTTTGCACATTCCCTCCAGGCCCCAATCTGTCTAGGGCCAAAATTTGGGACAAATCTGACCACGGGAACATAGCTAAACCGAGGTACGGAATAATAATAATAATAATAATAAAAATAATAATAATCTTGATAATTACAATAGGGCTTTGCCCTTCGGGCGCAAAGCCCTAATAATAATCTTGATAATTACAATAGGGCTTTGCCCGTAGGCGCAAAGCCCTAAATATATAAATATGGTGGGTGTGGGGAGGGGGGTGGTTGTTAGTGCACACCAACAACAAGTTTGGAATCTGTACATATGGGACCGTTGGGGGATGGTGATTGTTAAAAGTGCACAGCTACAACAAACCGAGCTCATTAGCCCAGTGTAGCTGAGGTCGTCACAATATTGTACTGCGTGTGATATGTGAGTATTTACCACACTGTCGTGTCGCTCTTTATTTACATCAGGATAATCAAAGCGCACTGACATAGTTTACGTCGTCTGACGTCAACAAACAACCGGGCCTGACAGAGCAAGGTAGATAGGGAGAAGCCATAAAGCACACGGTAGCACAGAGTACACGATCTACTTGTTTTACCAGATTTATCACAAACCCTGGAGTCTGTACAGAACAACTTTGGAGTATTAAATATAACCTTTACACCTTGGTCGGACATTTCATGTTAATAGTTGTGTTAGTTTAATTAAGAAATAAGAAAATATTTGAGTGATTGAGTTAGAGTTTAACGCCGTTTTCAAAACAAAATTCACTTATTTTGTGGCTGTCAAACTTTACAGCAGGGGAACACCTAGTGTGGCTCTTTGAAACCTGCGAGCCTCAGCTGATACTGGCGAACCAAGGTTAATGCAAGCATTGCATGTTTGTGTGTCTGCTTGTATCAGCTCGGGTATTTCACCTATTTTTAACGTGCTAGCTCACGGATATATCCTGTAGTGTACATGAACATCGCACTCGGACACAGTATACTGGCTCTGAACTAAACAAGACAACGGGTGCATCTTTTATTACGTATTTTG
>JAULCD010189323.1:0-10725 GCA_032361085.1 Calliostoma canaliculatum
ATGAGAATTCCTCTCGGAAATCTCATCAAACCAATAGAAAACCGCTTAATAATTTCTATACATTTTTTTCAAGTGGCACGATACAAACATATGTTACAAAACATCGCACCTCACTCAAAAAGACGTCATCCATTACCCGACTTTAGTCAGCTTTAGTTACATATGGCAAACGTTCATAACGCCATGGCATGGCTGAAAGGCTTTGCAGGCTCATCTTGTTCCTCTTCCTGGTGTGATTCCATTCTATCTGGAAAAGTGTTTGTAATTATTACTGGTTCGTTATCAACAAAATGTATCTTCCTTGTTCTTACCTTCGTTTAGCCTCGGAGATATTTGTCCATTAAGATACACATTAATGTATCAAATGGACATCGTCAACATCTTCTGATTACCCAAGAACACTATGAATCATGAAGATTTATAAAACAAAATATAATATAATAGTATAATATAATAAAAACAAACTACTTACAAAAACACACTTAATACTAATAATGCACATGAAAGAGATTTGTTTGTTTTCCATGAGCCTTCGATGACAATGTGGTTGTTTTTATTGAAAGAATATTTCTTCTTTTTAAATAAGTGTCGTGCTTTGTGTGATAATGTTGTAAATGTTAAAGAACCGCACTGTCGAGATTAATTTGTCCATTTCTATCTTAAACGTATCTAACTTTCCTGAATGTTGTGCCATTTAGACCCTGACAAATACAATTACGCTATATTTGGGTCTACATTGTCTGAAATAGTGAATATTCTATTACTTTGCGACTCAGCCACGCAGAAGGATATAATATTCACTTTTCCAAATAGTGTATACTTACTTAAATGATAATGCATGCTTGTGTTAATTGGTTGACTGTTACGATGAACAATATTTTAAGATAACGTAAATTGGATGAGAAAGGCAACGTCTAAAGTCAGTGTTACGTACTACTTGTGACAGACTTGGCACTCCACATTGTTTGGACTGTGAAACAACGGACTGTTGTCACTACACTAGTTTATGTTGCTTTAATTCTGTTTTAATTGGAAGATAAAACACTCAAGCTTAAGGGAAGAAATAGCCTGGTTAAAAGTCGGTTTAACAGAATAATTAATGTGCCGATGATAATGTAATTAGTATTTTGTTTTAACTTTTGATTATGTAATTGGTATTTTATTTCAACATTTTAGAAAAATTAAACTAAGTCACTCACTTTTTGAAGAGGTAAATAAGTCATTATTTTTACAAATAATGATGACACAGTGCAGAAGACAAAATAATAACCTATATAAAAGAATGAATCCTTCCAGCTGTGATAACGTTAACCTCTTTAAAAACATTAGCTTCAGGGATGCACAATGTCAGCTCTATTTTAACAGCAGAAGCGAAGGCCCCACAGTATATACAACAAGAGTAATCAGAAAATGTTCGCATCTGGCCCCTACAAAGTTTTAATAAGGGTTTTCAGACAATTTCCATAAAAAAGCGGGAAAAGGCACCAATTGAACACCTGTGTAAAATAAATGCAATGTTTCATTGAAAGGTACTAAGCTGTTATAGAATTCTGCTTCGGAAACGAAATCCACTCACATTTTTCAGACGCCTAAAATGTTTCTATGAAAACGGGGAAAACAATCCCACTATTCTTATAGTAGCAAAAGGCAACGATTCGGCACATAATTGATCTATCTGCAAGTTTTGTTGAAACAATTATTGATGGTTTTCAAAATACACCCCTGTTTGAGACAATGTCCCAACAGTTTTGACAAATTTCCCAAAGTAGCCAAATACAAAACTTCGACACCTAGTGTATCTATCTGCAACGTTGAATATATTGGTATATTGAAAGATTTCAGAGTTGAAACGAAATGATTACGAACGAACAAGATTTAAATACAGACGCACTAAATCTATAACATTCACGTTGTTGTGACTTTGGGCACTTAACAATCTCATTAAAACCAGTCCCACAAGCCCGTTGCACATACTACACTTCTACATGTAGGATCTAAGAGTCACCGATAGAAGGCCGTGTCCAGTTGACCTTTAAAGCGACCAATCAGCATGCAGCTTGCACGGTACTGCAAACTCAGTATTTGGAATTTTTAGTTAAATAATACACCTCAAATGAGCATTCCGATTGACACCAACACGCGATGCAGAGCGGAGACAGTGCAACAGAACACTGGGACTTGTTTTAATGACATTGTGCTGAAAGAAGCTTTACTCCGATTGGTTGAAAGTGGTTTCCAGTAAGTCTTTTCATTGGCTGATAAATCTCTGTGAAAGGTCAACTGGACACTGCCTTCTATTGGTGACGCTCAGATCCTACATGCAGAAGTGTAGCATGCGCAACGGGCTTGTGAGACTGGTTTTAAGGAGATTGCTATTTGCTCTCATTTTTCTTGGTTTGCAGAATACGACTGTACAATAACAAGTGGAAATTATTGGAAAAGATAAACAGAAGGAATGTCAAGCTTGCGGCTCTTCTTCCGCCTGCGTGAGAATTCACTCATTGGGAACCAAGAAATCACAACGATGTCTGCGAGGACTGAGTTCGAATCCTGTCGATAAGTTTCGCTCGAAGGTGAGTGGGAGGCCGTTCGGCCACCACGCACTTTCGAGCGTAAATTATCGTTCTAATTCCGAATGTATTCCTTCACAAAACAATCAGAGCTACGATTGATCGAATGTACCCTATATCGATATTTGGTCATGAGGTCTCATACAATTTATTTCGATCAAATCAAGCATATGTTCAATCAAGTTTATGCTTACTAACTTACTAACTTTAATTACATAGATTACTAGTAGAGGATTTGGATAGATTAGTTTACGTATCAAATATTTCTTTAATTAGGCCCCCCAATAATTAAAAATGTTGTGGTTCCGATTACCCGACCTTACCTACAACATAGGTGCCGACCCTAACTTTTTCATGATCATAATGACAAAAAATAACATCTACAGCAGCTGAAAACCTATTTTATCTTATTAAACCTTAAAGTGTTAAGGAAAACATTTAGTAATTTTAGTTTTCAAATTCCAGCTAATACAGGCTGTTGAAAACATATCCTGTGGCAATTTGTTTATAAGAGCTCCTGCAGGAGCTCTTTTAAATAAATTATCACAGGATAGGGTTTCAACAGCACAAAGTGGTCACAGACTGGCTGAAATCTATTCAACATGCGCACTTTAAGGCTTAAACTTTGATATTAGGAAAACATTATTTCAATGAAAAAATATATTTAATTCCCGACCGCAACCACAACATTTATTTTTTTGGTCTTAGTAAATAATTAGACTACGCCAAAGTTCACCCAATTATATCATCTCAAGAAAACTGTTCGACAAGAGCGCTTGACGAACTAAACATCACGACACGGTTTCACATTTACCTTTCCTTTTGTAGGAACCACTTTGCTCCATTAAGAAGTGGATATGTATTGAACAATTAATTTTCTTGTAAAAAAAACATTTTAGTGAAATAAAGGATTTATCAGTATAGCGAAAATCTTATCACAAAACTGTTAAATTTTAAATCTTGTTTAAAACAAATCCTTCCGGTTGATTCTGAACACTGGATTTGGGCGAGTTTGGGTCAAACACCATTTTCAACAGCATTTCAAATAGCTCGCGGTGGCAAGGTTATTTTTTTGTGGAAATTCAGCATCAATGTGGCCATGTACACGAGATGCTGTAACATACACGCTTCGATTGGTGTCTGTGAACCAAGAGTTGCCGTGTTTTAGCAATAGACACACCCCTTACTGCATGTTGAGTGAGTGAGTTGGGGTTTAACGCCGTTTTCAACAATTTTAAAGTTATATCGCGGCGGTCAGAATTTACAGCAGGGGGAACACCTAGTGTGGCTCTGGGAAACATGCGAGTCTTGGCTGGTACTGACGAACCAAGGGTGATGCTAGCATTGCACCCTATCCTCACCGCCCTGTAGAAAAGTTCTCCACTATTGAGTGATGCAGAGCTCCCGGAATCTTATGTGCATGTTTGTGTGTCTGCTTGAACTAGATCGAGTATTTCATCGATTTTTAACGTGCTAGCTCACGGAGACATTATGTCGCAGTTTACATGAATATCTCACTGAGACACATTATACTGACTTCGAGCCAACCAGTCCTCACGACAAACCATCGCAAGAGTGCAACTTTTATAACGCCTTTTGATCTGACGCGGCCTGGGATCGAACCACCGACCTACGGCACAGTCCGATTTCAGAGCAGACGCTCTAACCACTACACCACGGAGGCCGGTGAAAGTAAGATACAGGAAAATATATTAATACGTGGCGTTCACAGAACTATTTAAAGGTAACACAATTTGAAGTTCTAAAAATATACTAAATGGATACACACTGTTTCTCTGATTGAGAGAGACAAACTGAGGACATAGGAGAAGCTGAACATATATAAATTGACATATGTATAGGATACTTACGAACACAGATAGGTTGAGGTGGGCACGGGGCTTTGATACAGCGAACCTCGTGCAGTTGGCACACCTGGTTGTGGCCACACACCTGTAACAGACAATCAGGATATGTTTTTAACAGAACAAGGTGGTCACAGTTTTGAGACTTGCTAAATCAACCCAGCACTTTAGAGGTTAAGAATTGCTGTTTACCACGATTCATTCCCGGTGCTGGGTGCAGGATTCACTGAAACTAAAATACGCTGCACCAATGGGTTCAGTTTACAAATGCAAACATTGTTGTAAACAGTACATTTTTCACAGACAAACTTGTTTTTCTTTGGAAAGTGTAGGGTTAACAACGATTTCAGCATTTGTAAACACAATTCGTTGGTCCAAACAAAAATACTTAATTTACGAACTTATAAATCAAAACCGTTGCATATGGTGGCCGAGAGGGGTCATCGCAATAATGGTTTTGTCACCCACGCGATATGGCGATACCGCGATAAGACGACACGACATGGCGATAGCACAACACGACATGGCGATATTATCGCCATGTCGTTTTATGCTATCGCCATGTCGCCTTATCGCTGTATCGCAATATCGCCAAGTCGTGTTGTAATATCGCGGTATCGCCATATCGCGTTGGTTATAGAACGCGACATTGTGATGGCCCCTCTCGGCCATCATAGTTTACAAGGATTTTGGCATGTGTAAACCAAACCCAGTGGTACAATGTCTTAATCACGTGACCTTGAAAGTGACGTAACATTTGACATTTCATAACGTGGTTATATATACATGTATTTACATTTTTTGTCAAGTGCATAGGTTAGATATGTTGTCCTTGGTAAATGCACAACGTACAACAATTTTGCCATTTATATATCAAAACAATTGGTCCGACTTTGGAAACAAATGTATATAAATTATTCAGTGGATTTCCATTTGAAATCTCATCCAACTAATGAAAATTCGTTGAATATTGTGTTTACATGTTTTCTAGTGTGATGTCAAAACCACGTAACCTTGTAAAAGAATTTTTTTAATTACATGGCGTAAGAGCGTTAACTTTGTGTAAATGTTTAATGTTATTATATGTGGGAAATGATTGAATATGTTTCATTGCTCCGTCAGCACAATCACACAACAAACATCTCCTATAATTTGTTTATTTTCCTCGCAATGGTTTGCACGTTTCATATCAATCAAGCATGAACAAACACGATAGTTGACGAATAGTTTCTCTGTTCAGGGCTGCCAATTAACTACCCTCAATAACATACACATTGGAGTAGGAATCAAACATTGCATTTTTTTCTGATAAACATCAAAATGCATAAAATAGCTGCAGTCGCGCCATATAACTAGATATGCTGGACGAATTAACAGGCGAAGAATTTGATTAACGTCAATAAATATTAGTTTTGGCTTTATTGGTGACATGTACATAGCATAACTGTTATCGAATCATTAACGCCGTACTCAAACACACAATTAGTGACAGAGTATTGGGATTATAGTGGTGGGTGATGTCGATGTCAAGTTTGCACTTTCTTATCCCTTATCGTGCGGCATAGTTTTTGGGAATTTATCCTGAGTGGCGTGTTCCGGAAGGTTTAAGGGTTTTGCCTATCCCAATTAGTGCCTCACTCAACACCACCACCGGTTTGTTCATGCGGCTCACGGAAATATCCGGGTCAGGCTGTTA
Source organism: Calliostoma canaliculatum (assembly GCA_032361085.1). NCBI lineage: Eukaryota > Metazoa > Mollusca > Gastropoda > Trochida > Calliostomatidae > Calliostoma > Calliostoma canaliculatum. Next base: position 6,132 of record JAULCD010189323.1, read on the forward strand.
GCCTGACCCGGATATTTCCGGGAGCCGCACGGTACGGGCTAACACTTTTGTCCTTCAGTTGTTGGTTGTCTCTCCTTAATTAGTATGTACAAAGTATTTACTTCATCTAACTTATGTACATTATCACATTTAGAATTTAAAAACAGGGCAAATATGTTGGGGTTTTTTTGCTTTCGGTTAAATGTAAACAAATTTATGAACAAATTTTCCCTAAAATTGTAATCACTCTTAAGTTTACAGATTAAAACTATTTTTAAACGTAAATATAACCAATAAACAGTTCAACAATTAGTATTGATCAAGACTGATAATTGGCATAAAAGTCACAGTCAAGACTGATAATATTGAGAATTGTTCTTTGTCGCTCGCAAGTGTTTGGGTAATGAGGTTGAGATTTGTGTGTTCATATATTATGGTATATTGTGGGATTCAAGACATTACTCGTATATACACACCAAAGTTACTTATACATAACAACTGGAGCAATGTCAGCCGTTTATAAAAACAGTCGCTAGTTCATTTAGTTTTAATCGTAATTCTACCTTGGCTGCAAAATTACTTGCTTCTGATTGGTCAATCATAGTGATGATACGCAAATTGATTAAATTGATATCGGGGAAATAAAGTCTTGAGTTTGCGATTTTAATCAAATGAAGCCGTCATAAAATACGTGTTTTATGTGGAGTGTACGTCTCGTAGTAATGAGTTATCGGTCTTAGTAACGACCTTCACATTAGCCCATGGAATTTGACTACATTTGGTGTAGTATATTATTAAAACGATAACAGTAACTAGTTACAAATGACTAAAAGATGAACAATGTAAATTAGTCGTGAATTATACACTCGGTATGAAGTGGTATAAGTTCAACTATCAAGAAAACGCTCAGCGTCCATTACTTGCCTGTTAATGAACAGTTCAAATTTGCAGCGAACAGTTAAACAAGGAGACTTTTCCTGATTACGACCAGGGCCCCGTTCCTTAAAGTTCCTTAAGTACTAAAGTATAACGTTGGCTTACGGCTGCCGTAGCGCAGAGATCGCTTTGGAACCGGTGCCATTTGGCACCGGTTCCAAATCGATTTCTGCACTACAACAGTCGTAAGCCTATGATAAGAAACAACTCCACGAGGACATACTTTCAAAAATCACTTACGATCAAACTTGCTTAGCTTAAATCAATTTGAGGAACGGGGACCTGGTCATCTCGAGACTGTTTTTGCTAATGCGTGAAAGTACATTATGTGCTTGTCGATTAATCTCATTACACCAGGCCTTTGGTTTCGTTGATCTACTCCACACTGCACATAATGTTAACGAAACTGAAACACGCAGTATGTATATAACACGATAAGCGGCAGAAAAACCGACGATACTGGTGGCTATTTGTTGTCCGCTGGAATGATTAAAGAGATTAACCCTTACCGTGCGGCATAGTTTTTGGAGAAGTTACCCCGAGTGGGCGTGTCCAGGAATAGTTAAAGCTTTTGCCTATCCCAATTAGTGCCTCACCCAACATCGCCGCCTGTTTTTGCATGCGGCTCTCGGAAATATCCGGGCCAGGCTAACAATTTTTTCGGGAGCCGTATGGTAAGGGTTAAAGATAATCATATTCGACTGTCCAGACTGTGATGTCTTCGTTCCATTCTAATGTATATTCAACATTCGCCACGATAACTTCAACAAGGGCGTTACGTCATCGTCTCTATTATGAGGGTGCCAACCCCCTTTTAGTACGCCAGATGCCGAGTCTTGTTAAGTGGTATTCCGGATGCCACCCTACCGTACGCTGGATGCCATGAAATGTTTATCTAGTATGCGGATGCCACTATTTTAAAGTTTAATCTCATTTACACCACATGTCTTTATATTTAAAGACCGACAAATCAATACATATTTTATTATTAACTAAAAGGCACGCACAACTTGCGTGTACATCAACTTCGAACGCTAATGCGAAACCTATAGATCTGATACACGTTGGCGATCCCTATTTAATGAAGGCGTATTAAAGTATTAAGACAGCAGAGGTAACAGATAGTAGCAACAGTAACATTAATAGTAGTATCAGCAGCATAATATAACCATTCTGAATTTAGACAACCCACCAGTTGTAATCTACCTGAATAAACAGTTTAAATCTAATGCAGTTAAACTGAACATGTTAATTTAAACCAGGCTAAACAACTGTCCGTTTCATTTCTCCAAATCTAACTAATCCTGTCCAGCGATAATTTATTCAAAAGAGCTCTTGCATTAAACAAAGCATCGCAAGGTAGGTTTTCAACAGCTTAGATTGTAAAAGTTTAAAGTCCTCATAAAATCAAGTTGGCACTCCAAGGGTACTCATGGACCGTCTTCATTGCGCCAACCATCCTGTGTGGACAAGTATAGGAGTGGACTGGATGTGAAACCACTGACTGTGAGACAAGTACACGATTGGACTGGATGTGAAAACAACCGTGTGTGAGACAGGTTCACGAGTGGACTGTGTGAAACCACTGTGTGAGACAGGTGCACGAGCGGACTTGGTGTGAAACCATCGAGTGTGAGACAGGTTCACGAGTGGACTGTGTGAAACCATCTTGTGTGGGACAGGTACACAAGTGGACTGGGTGTGAAACCATCGTGTGTGAGACAGGTACACGAGCGGACTGGGTGTGAAATCATTGTGTGAGACAGGTAGACGAGCGGACTGGGTGTGAAACCATCGTGTTTGAGACAGTTGCACGAGCGGACTGGGTGTGAAACCATCGTGTTTGAGACAGTTGCACGAGCGGACTGGTTGTGAAACCATCGTGTTTGAGACAGTTGCACGAGCGGACTGGGTGTGAAACCATCGAGTGTGAGACAGGTACACGAGCGGACTGGGTGTGAAACCATCTTGTGTGGGACAGGTACATAAGTGGACTGGGTGTGAAACCATCGTGTGTGGGACAGGTACACGAGTGGACTGGGTGTGACACTGTGGGACAGGTTCACTAGTGGACTGGGTGTGAGGTGTGAAACTATCGTGTGTGAGACAGGTACACGAGTGGACTGGGTGTGAAACTATCGTGTGTGAGACAGGTACACGAGCGGACTGGGTGTGAAATCATCGTGTGTGAGACAGGTACACGAGCGGACTGGGTCTGAAACTATCGTGTGTGAGACAGGTACACGAGCGGACTGGGTGTGAAATCATCGTGTGTGAGACAGGTACACGGGCGGACTGGGTGTGAAATCATCGTGTGTGAGACACGTACATGAGCGGACTGGGTGTGAAATCATCGTGTGTGAGACAGGTGCACGAGCGGACTGGGTGTGAAATCATCGTGTGTGAGACAGGTGCACGAGCGGACTGGGTGTGAAACCATCGTGTGTGAGACAGGTACATGAGCGGACTGGGTGTGAAATTATCGTGTGTGAGACAGGTACACTGCGGGATTGGGTGTTAAACCACTGAGTGGTTCTGCACTCGTCGCTACACGACGCAACCTGCGCAGTTAAACCATTAGCTGCATTCAAACTACACGCGTGTTGAAGAATGCGGTAATCTTGCCAATCTGTGTATTTCACAGCAACTTTTTCACGGACAATTTCTTTCAAATTCCGGCGTTTCTTTAGTATATGATTGAATCAGGAAAAGTGAAGTTATTTTTTATATATAAATTGCCAGACAGAAACAGACCACGTGTTTGTGAAGTATCAGATCAAAGCCCGACAGTTTTAGTTAGGAAGAGGCCCACGCTCAAATAACGTTTATGTCTGTGATCAAAGAATTGGCACTCGTGAACAACGGTGTCAGAATGTACCAGATCAAAGCCGGCTTTGCAGGGAGAGGCGCACGGACCTGTTCAGTGTTGTCAGGTCGAGGGGAAGCGAGACTGTTTCATTGGCTCACAGACCGCAGTCACTCCCAGGTAGTGCACGTCGAGAACGCTGATGTTTGAATTAAAAACTGAGAACGTATTAAAGGAGTATCATCTCACATTTAATTGAAAAGATATAGGCTATGAGTTGAACGTGTACAGTTTCACGCATTGGAATGCCTATTCTTAACAAAAGCAGAATCGTTCATTAATATTTTGGCTCCCGGCTTTTACCTTGTCTTAAAGTGCACGCACACTAAATGTTGGTCTAACACAGGGACATGAACACGCACACAGGGACATGAACAAACACACAGGAACAGGAACACACAGGGACATGAACACACACATAAATATACACAGGGACATGAACATATACATACAGGGACATGAACACACACATGGCCATGAACACACACAGGAACATGAACACACACATGGCCATGAACACACACAGGTACATGAACACACACATGGCCATGAACACACACAGGAACATGTACACACATGGCCATGAACACACACAGGAACATGAACACACACACAGTGACATGAACACACACAGTGACATGAACACACACAGGAACATGAACACACAGATGGCCATGAACACACACAGGAACATGAACACACACAGTGACATGAACACACAGATTAATATACACAGGGACATGAACACACACAGGGACATGAACACACACATAAATATACAGAGGGACATGAACACACACATAAATATACACA
>JAULCD010189433.1:0-10725 GCA_032361085.1 Calliostoma canaliculatum
CTATGTGCATGAACCACTGAAATTCAGTAATGGCATCTGGTATTCACAAAGAGTGAGCATGCCCTGCCCTACTAGTAGCACCCGTCTTGATTTAATTACATCATAACACCTATATACAACAGGGTCCTATTCAAAAAAGTTCTTGATAAGACGTCATAGTTTTCATCTTAGCGCTCTCGTAACGAGAGCGCTAAGATAAAAGTTATGACATCTTATCCTCACAAGACCTTTGTGGGACGGTCTGCTCAAGAGGTCATCCGGATTTTTCTGGCGTCGAATCAAAAGTTGTTGACTAATATCCAGTCTATTCACCTTTTGATCTTTTCAACATTCAGGGAACCCATCTTGCAGACAGCATGCTCATACGGAGGTTGTCACTTAAGATGGACTATATAAACTGAAACTGATGCCAATAGTGTCACCAATAACTTGACAAGTAACACGCCGAGCTGTCATCACCATAAGACGGACAGCCCCCATTTTGTTGTTGGAGGTGGCACTTCCAGTACGATCTGAGATGGCTTCATCTTCTGCGACGGCTAAATTCAGTAACCCATTTTTGTCATATACCAATATGAAGGACAGACTTTCTCACGTTTGTTTGTTGTGTTTTCATGTTTTCATCAAACCCATGTTTTGATTTCATCAATCCGTACATGATAACGACATGCGTCTTAGAATGCTTCATTTTTGGTTATGTTGGTAAACTTAACCCTTACCGTGCGGCTCCCGGAAATATCCGGCCAGGCTGTTAGCCTGGCCCGGATATTTCCGAGTGCCGCATGAAAAAAACAGGCGGTGATGTTGAGTAAGGCACTAATTGAGATAGGCGAAATAATTAAACATTCCTGGGCACGCCACTCAGGATAACTTCTCTAGGAACTATGCCACACGGTAAGGGTTAATGCACAATATGCCTACAGTTCAAACAAACCAAGTGAACTTTAATATAATATCACGTTTTGTCGCAAGACATTAATAAGATCCCTCAACACAGGTTTCCTAGGTCACTGAAAGTACACATGCATTTTCGTAGTACCACTAATCTTCTGCCCAACTGTAATAACGTTCATCTAATTGGTATATTGCAGGTGTCTGTCGGGAGGAATTCATGTAATGTTAGGTCAGCCATTGTTTGTAGCCTGTTAGAACGTGATTTTTAAAACAGAAACAAGCCAACTGGAATGTTAAGTTGTCAACTTAATGTAGCTACACTTTGATGACGCAATGATTTAGTGACATTTTACGTCTCTCAGGACCTTTGAAATAAATGTCCCCTAACTAATTAATTCGAATGTCTATGTTACATTTAGAAAGACTTTAGGTAACTAGTGTGACTGTTTGGTTTCCATATTTAGGCACATGTCTACAGCATTTTATTTTCAACCACGCTAGCTAGTTACAGTAATTAGTTCTACAAAATCAATTCAGTTTTGGAGAAGGGGTGGCTGAATAAGTTACGCAACTACCTGCACTATGTCCCAGATGAAAACTAGAAATAAGGTTAGCCTCTTTGCTGGAGTCTTAGATCGTTAAAACACTTAAGCTAGAAAAAATGTATAGACATCATTTAGCGGTTTTTCATTGGTTGGATGATAAATATCATCAAACCAATGGAAAACCGCTGGATATTGTCTATGCATGTTTTTCAATGTAAACTTACATAAATAATTTCACGTAAATAATGTCTATGCATTTTTCCAATGTGTCGGCAACCGGTCATTGCAGGACATATTCATAACTTACACAACTACCTCTCCCAGATGCAAAAACAGAACTTGTCTTAGCCTCTTTGATCAGGGAACACTTTGGTGTCAGCAACCAGTCATCGCAGGACATATTTGCTTGCTTTGTACTTTGTCTGCATAAAGTTTTAGTGGTGTAAATGGTTTTATGACCTGGGCCTTGTTCCTCAAAGCGATTGTAGGCTAAGTTGATTTGTGTGATTTTGTGATTTTTTAAACAATGTCCTGTGGAGTTGTTTATCATCATAGGCTTACGACTGTCTATTAGCTTAGACACCCGCTCTCATTTAGTCAAATATACATACACGGCCCCATTCCTTAAAGCGATATTAGTGTTAAGAGGATAGTAAGAGACCTTTGAAACAATGCCTGTGGAGTTTTCTTAAGTTTATGGCTGTTCAATGGCACCGGTTCAAAAGCGATTTTTTCGCTACGACAGTCGTAAGCCAATGTTATATTTTAGAACTAACTTTAAACTTAGCCTCAGATCGCTTTAAGTAACGGGGCCCTGTGATATTCGGTGAGTGAAGCTATTTCTTATTCAATTGATGCTGGTACAGATTTATTTTTTGTTCTCGTCCCTGAAATTAATAAAACAACATTATGTCATTATGTAAACAAATGTTCAAATGTATTATCAGTAGTATAAGTTCTGTACTACATATATTTTTGTTGTTTAACAATATAACACATTTATTGAACAGATAATAGCCATCAGATTATGTGCAATCACAATGCTAAGACTAAATACACTTCCTGTTTTCCAATTTTCCATCTTCTGAACAATCTGATTTTCACATTCAATCCGTGAAGCCATCACCGGAACTAATAATTCTTAACGAACTGCCACACTAATGCTCGTGGTTGTCTTAATCTCGTCTCAAGAGATATTTTCACAATTAACGCTTCGATTTCTGATAATAGTTGTCAACATTAAACGAGGTTCATTTCCTGAATTCATTTCAATTACAATATTCTTTACCCAACGTTAGACAGCTGGCAAGTACAATAAGGATAAAGTGGTGAAGAAAACAGCATTGTCACGCAATGATTTAGATTAAGATCAGTATAATATGTCGTCATGCAGCAGCATCCTTACAGGTGCTTGAGGGATTTAGCTGTCTCCCGCAAACGTTTTGAAGACATCTAATACACAGATAACAGGCATCGTTTTCCCGGCTGTTATCCACTGAATAAAATGTAATAACGTAGTAAAGTAACAATAACACCACCTCATCCATAAACCATTCAACATATTTACATTATCTGTTGCAACAATGTGATTCAACCACGTAATGTGTACCCCACGCTCCTGTACAACTGTGACTGTTCATAGAAAGGTACAAGCTTACACATTGTGCAAATACAATGTTTTTTGAAAGCCGCCGTACATTTACATGTTCCTAACTATGTCACAAGGAAGATTGAGATGCTTACAAATGCTAAAACATAGTTGTGAAGTGTGTATTTTCTAAAGAAAACAAGATTTTCGTTTGAAAAAGCACAGATTGCAACAAGTTTTGGCATTTGTGAACCAAACCCACTAACCGGATGACATGTGACGTTGTGAATTGGTACCTGGGCGTGGTTTCCCATTATGACGTTATCTGTGCATGCTAAATGCTGTGTCTATATTGTTTTAACACCAGAAAAAATGTATATGAATTATTCAGCGGAATTCCATGCGTTTGATGAGATTTCATGGAAATCTCATCAAACCCATGGAAATCCGCTGAATAGTACAGTGTAACACACATTTGGATTTCTTTAGAAGACATTTCGAAGTTTATTTCCTGGAAAATAACCAAAAACTGCTCTAAAGGGTAAAAACTCTTATGGCGTCATCTGTAAATGTGACCTCATAAAAAAATAATATTAACAGTGAAGTTGTTTGGGAATACATATCTTGTTTATGTAGAGAAATTAAATATTTGCACATGTGACATGTGCCTTGTTTCACCCATGTGGATACTAACATATAACAGTGCACACAAATCGCAGCATATGATTTGCATCAGAAACACGCAGGTGTTCATTCCTGACAATAAACAATTCAGACATAAGGACAACACACTCAAGCTTTATATAATGGTTATTAGACATGGAAAATCTAAAACTTGGTGTAAATTGTGTTGACGTCAAAAACTGTATTATTTATCGTGTTAATATTATACATTAATTTTACTTAAATATGAATATACATCGTGATGTCTATCAATTAGAAATAAACCACATGGTATCAGTCTCAATACCTTGGCCGCTTTGGTTATTCTGGATAAAGTGATATTCTGAAGTGAGAACCAGGATTGAGATAGATTGTAAACAAAAAAGGATATTATCACCTGAAGGCAAGGTAATCAGCACTATTTTAGATATTATTAACCAAGCATTGTACATTGTTTGAAAATATTTTATTTTTTACTAAATAATATGTATTTCATATTTGAAAAAGCTATACTCCCGGAACTAATTACTAACAGAAGTGTTAGTGAGTTAGGATTTAACGCCGTTTTCAACATTTTTTAGTTCTATCGCGGTGGCAGGGTTTACGGCAGGAGGAATGCCTGCATCACCAATGTGGTTATGTAGTGGAGTGAAACCTGCGAGCCTCGACTGATACCTGCCAGCCAAGAAGGTTACTGTGTTATGGCATTGCAATCTGTCCTCACTGCATGTTGTTTTTTTTCTCAAACTCAGAAAATGACGCCAAGCCCCCTGGGCAGGATTCGAACCCCAGACCTCTTGGTCAAAAGTCCAACACGCTACCCACTGTCCTATCCCGCCCCCATGTACTAGCAAAAAGGACTTCTGTCAGTTGCATAATATGCACAGAATATCATAAATGCGGGGAATGAATTTAAAGACAAACGATCCCACTACAAAGATGCCAGCGAATGGAACATAAATGAAGAGTGTTTAGTATTGTTGTAGTTCTATCAGCATCTATCATTAAAAATAGCTGCCTTCCATCGATTAGTGTGCAGGATTCCTGGATCATCAATTGTCACAAGATGAATCACTTACAAAGTATTTTCATTTCTATCCAGTTTTAATGTTGAAACGAATAACCCATCTGGATATTTCATCAGTTCACCTCAACCAACATCTTACCAGAGACGCGTATAAAACTTAGACATAACACTGCTTGCGGGGCAACATTTATTATCAAATCAATATAGAATGAGCAGATAGTGTGATTTAGCAGTGGAAAATCTGCTTGACATTTGACAGGTATCCTATAATTGGCTGAGTTTATATCTCTAATACAAAAAATGAATTGTGTTATCAGGACACGTTCCACAAGACTATCGTACGCTGAAATCGATATTAATCGATACAACCGGTAAACACTCAACAAAACACTCAATGGAAGCTGGGGAAGGAGCAAGGTCTTGTTCTGAAAAGGACGTGAAAGCTAAGACGTCTTAACTTGTATCTTAGCGCTCTCGTGACGAGAGCGCTAAGATAAAAGTTAAGACGTCTTAGCCTTACGACAGTTTTGTGAAAACGGGGCCTGAGCTGTATCTACCTTCACATTGTAACGCTGACGCGAATACACTGAGTGATGTGTCAAGATTCACTTGCATTAGCTCACATGCATGTACTTGACATTTGCAAGCTGCCCGAGGGTTCGTTGAGAAATCTATTTATTTTTCCTTAAGCATTTTTTATCAACACTTTAAGTTTAATGAGGTTAGTGTTTTGACACGTGATATTTTTTCGGGTGTATTTCTTGCGCAAATAACAAACTGTTTCTTGTGATTGTTAAAAGCGTTTAGATGTGTTGTTCTTTAACGATAATCTTAATATGTTTCTGGCAACAACTAAACTAATCAGATGACGCAAGGTTCTTTTTAGGCAAATCTTTCAATTATAGATTTATAGTTTTTTAAATTGTTTTGTTAATGTTAGTTTCGTCACACACTTACTAACAGTAAGAAACTAATTGGGGATAATATACCTAAAGAAAGCATACTTATGACAAAATTATAATGAAACAATATATGTTTATGAACATAATCGTATGAAAATCGAGCATCGTTTACTATAAAATATTACCAGTCAAAAACAATTCAAAGGGAATTCATTAAAAGACATACATATTAGGAAAAAACTTAAATGATAACATTTAACTTCTGCCCAACATAAACTTTTAGTAAAACTGTCTAAGATGATACAAATCATCATGGTGATGGTGATATTTGAGAGAAACAATATTTGCTGCCAAGAGTAAACATGATCCATAAACAGAGTGTTACTGGATTGTGTTGACTTCTGTTTTTGCTGTGGGTGTAGTTTCGTTTAAATGGTCATCATACTAATGTTGCTTTTTTGGTTTAGAAGACTGTATTACAGCAACGATACATTAAAATCAACTTATGTTACTAATTAGAAGAGGGGACTCGGGGCGCGGGGGTGTAATGTGTTTTATATTGGTTTGGAATTTTCTCCCTAAGGATATACTTTGATAGGATATTCGACAAACTCATGGTTGTTTGTTGAGAATTTTCTTGTGGAACAGGTATTTAATGAGCAACATAGGTCATACACTTCAATAATGGTGTACCAATACTTAACTTTGTGTATTTTTGTAAGGTTACAAATAATTTATAAAACAATAGCTATTCACCAAAATAAGTATAGCCACGAATTGATGAGTTGCTACTCAAGCTAGATACTAATAAACAATAATTAATTCATCAATTTAATATTAGCATTTGTTACTTTTAATATGTAAAAATGTATGTCATGTTGCATCTAAAGTTGTTAACACCACATAATGGTTAGAGTTTTAAGTCCGAGTACACTTACACTGCAAAAGAATGTATATAATTTATTGAGCGGATTCCCATTGGTTTCATGAGATTTCCAAAGGAAATCTCATGAAACCAATGGAACTCCGCTGAATATTTCTATTCATATTTTCTGGTGTTAATTTTGTTGGGTAAGTATATATAGTTTCACAGCAAAACGATCTTAGTCCTAAGATGATCATAAGTGAATTTTAAACCCAGTGCCAGAAAATATGTTTCACAAGGTCGCGTATTAATGTAGTCAGTCTATCACTTACACTTATATTCTGATTCGGCCCATTTATAGTTTAGTGTACAGCCAATTGGTAAGGGTAATCTACAGGAAATTGGATCAAGAAATATATGAATATTGACAATGTCTAATACATACTTGCCTTCAATTTGTACAGCCGGTAGATGATGTCGGCTTAGATTGATTAGACTGGCTAATACTAGGTCAGTGGTGCCTCCAGCATTTATTAAAACTGATAACCATAATGGAATCTTGGACTCTGCTTTATAAACAGTATAATTTCAAGGAAACACTTCAGTGCAACATCGTATTTTTGAATGATGATTTAAATCAATTGCCCGATTGTTGTAAAATTTAAAAATAAGCAACGTTATATTTTACATGTGAAAGATTGTGTTCCTCATGATTGCATTTCATTATTTTTATTTTTCGAACAAGGTGTCAATAAGATATTGTTTTCTCAAAATGTTTGCTAAATATTACTGAAATAAATTCTAAGTCATTATGACAATCACCGTCAAACTATTTTAAACTAAAATTGTTAAAATTTTATTTCATTAATAACTATTTCGTTAATTATTTACTAAAAGCAGAGCAACAACAGCGATATGCAACATGTCAATATTTGATAAAGTCAAATGTCATCGCGAGGCAACTTTTGTAATGAAATGCAGATTCGTCTGCTCAATCTGAAACATTTGGTTATTGTTGTACCCTGTACTGTTAACAATCAGGTGCAAAGCTTGACACTTGTTTTGTTTCATTGTTTTAACTTCAATCAGTATAGACTTTTGAAAACTAATTCTGTAAAAAAGTGTTTAAACTAACACTGACCTTGGTGAGTTTGAGGTGATATCTAATTTTGTTTTTTAGATAGAAGTGTTAATCTATCTTTAGTGTCAGCCCTGGATTTGTTTTGCTTAATATCTTACCTCGGGTACTCTCGTTGTTCCATATTCCTAATTGGATGTTCAGATTCATCTTAATCTATACACAAAGAAAATAGTGTCGCAACACCCATTTTTTGATTATACAGCAGGTGTTTGATTATATTGCTGTTGTTAAATTCGTTCTAATACGTAAACCAATGGTGTCCCTGTGTTCTTTGTTGAGCAAATATGGAACAATAAGAAATCGTGGTTATTAAATTGTAGGTAAAAATCATAATGTGTTTATTTGAGTTACCAAAAAAATCTAAAGAATAGAAAATAGTCAGTGCGAAAAACTATGGCTATAAAAGGTCTATCTGAATTCATAAATCAATTTCCGTTCACGTCATCCTTGGAAAGTTAATCAAGTTTGCAAAACAGTGACAAATGTCAGTATCTGGTGTAACCCCCTCCAGCTTGAATCGCCTGTTCAACCTTTCTCCTCATTGACCAAATGACTCCCTGATCTACACCAGATACAATAAACTCGGCCAGAAATCTGTTTTCTCAAAATCACTTCGAAACATATTGAGGGTTTGTCATAGAATGGCGTCTATGAAAACCTTAAAGGTGACCAATGTTGACTTAAATTTGTTAATGTCATGATTTGATTCACTAATAGTACTGTTGTAATTACCTAAAGCTTTTGTGGGAGATGTTGAACTAATTGCAACAGGGTATGTCTCAATAATAAACGTTTTGAGAGCCAACGTATTTAATACATATATTTTTACAACTGGATATAAAACAAAAATTGAATAGTTTAACAAACAAACAATACTAATATGCTAAAGGTAGAGTTTTTGAATGATGTGATAACAACAGAATAACACTGACATTTACTGAATACACTATTGATTTTGAGACATTTAAAGACTATTGATTTCCTTTTAATATTCGCAAAGTTGAACAATGATTTTTTCTTCATAGCATGTTTAATTTAGATTGCATGTGTTGCTGTGTACGCATATCATCCTACGATACAAGTGAACTATGTAAGAATCCCTGTATCCGGCTTTAACCTTGATATGCTGTTTTAAGTTTGTCACAGTTTTAAGCCCAGCTTTAATCATTGCGGTTAACTCAAACTACTACTGCAATAGATCCCAGATGCAGACATGGAAATTAGGTTAACTTCTCAGCTGAAACTCTGGATCACAGAACGCACTTAACAAAGATAACAAATGATATCCGTTTTTTTTAAATATATTGCTTGCCTTGTGCTTTACACGAAGGTCCAATGGAGACATCGTCTTATGAAAGGCTTTAATTGTGTGCGAGGATTTATCTTCTGTACACGTTAGTGAGTGGAGCTATTATTTACATTTAATATTTCAATTATTTAATGATTTTTATACTTATTTACCGATAAAAGTAAACAACATGTCTGCACTTAAATGAGGTTGGTTTACAACCGTTCTTAACAGTGATTAGTTATCTCACTGTGGTCCTATTAAGGCTATATGATTGCCCTTTGTTTATTAGTACCACTTAATGGTCAAAGTCCAAGCATTGCTCTCTATTTCTTGTTGCTTAGTTGGATACATAGCTCCTAGATGTTGTACATGTATATATAAATACCCCACCCAATAGCCGATGTAGATTTGCAACTTTTACAACATGTGTTCCCGAAAGTAAAAATTGTTTGGGCCATTAGTACTGGAAGATAAGTATAGAAATTATTCAGCGAATTTCCATTGCTTTTATGAGATTTCCAGAGGAAGTCTCATCAAACCAACGGAAACCCGCTGAGTAATCTTTGTACTTTTTTTCTACTGTAGACATTACCAATTGTCAACTTTGTGTCATGTATGCAATGCAAATTTTAATATACATGCAGTTCTGATAACTTTAGTGTTTCTCTAAAGTGACGCACGGTTGTATAAACAAGAAATATAATATAAAACATATGATCTTTACTCTGATGAATGTCGGTTCAATATGTTGTTGTAGAGCGGCGTTCACCAAGTAGAAATACTGTAGTAATACTTAGAGGCTGTACTTAATGTTAGTTGTGCATACACATGTGAATACTTTGTGCTGTTAAAACCTATCATGTGATACTTTGTTTGAAGAGCTTCTTTAAAACTTACATATTTTTCAGCATGCTGGCATGACATAAACACTGTTAGCAGTTAGTAAGCATTTTATGTGCACACTTTAGTCATTCATGCGCGCGGCATAGAAATTGGTGAACATATATTTATTTTTTGTGTCCCAATATTTCTGAAGATTTTCTAAATAACTTATAACCACATGAGGTATATAATACAAGCACATTCAAGACATTTTCTCTGAATTATTTTTCACTTGTGTTAATGTTCAAAAAGCAAAATGTTCACAACATAATGTTATAGCTTGCCCTTTATGATATTTAAAGTATTATAAAACGCGGAAAAGGAAGAGTTTGACTGGCATATAGAGGCTGGGATGATGACAATTGTAGATATATAGATTACAACTTCTTGGTTGCTGAGTAGCGACGTTTCTGTGTTTGAATCTTACACAATTATCAAGCATTATCTACAAATAGCGTGAAAATGTGTTATTTTACTTTCAAGACATTCATTCTCAAAGCATAGATATTACAATATATACAAAGGATTTTTTTAATCGTTTTGGCTATATTGTGATTAAGTAGGTAATAGTAGGTTTTGATATTTTATAGGCCCGTCCCAAAAAGCGATTGTAGGGCTAAGACGTCTTAACTTTTATTTTACAATACCGTTAAGATTAAAGTTAAGACACCTTAGCATTAAGAAAGTTCTTTAAAAATATGTCCCAAGAGTAAACATCCGTAGAGGGAGTTTTTTTTAATTTCGAAGGTCATGACAAAATATTGATAAATATCCATCTTAGTCTTCGATGGCTTTGTGGGACGGGTCCCAAGTACGTTATTATTAGCTAAGTTTATGCCACTATTATATAAAAAAATGTTTCTTTGCTTCTAGTGCGGCATTTGACTGCTTATTATTAAGCGGAAGTGTATACAATATGAACCAAGT
>JAULCD010189544.1:0-10724 GCA_032361085.1 Calliostoma canaliculatum
CAACTTTACAGGACAGTGTTTAAAAAATCCCTTACGATCAACTTAGCCTAAAATCGCTTTGAGGAACGGGGCCCTGAACTGACTTAAAGCTGTGACCACCTTATTGTTGATCAACATGGTCTAATATTTGCAATCCTCATGTCGCAAAACTGTATATGATCTTTGAAATACATGTGCATGGCGGGTGCTGCTGGCAGGGTAGGACATGCTTACCTTTATCACAAACCTTAAGTTATTCCCATTTTAAATGATGTACGTAGATTTTAAACTTACATTACCTTCAGTCCAATACGTATATGAGTTTGATACACACTTTAAAGTTAACATATCTGTAAATATGGGTTACTTTAGAAAGACATGTATGTGGGCTCATACATAGCTCGTCTGTATGTTTTGTTGAACGCCATTGTTCCCAACCATATTTCAGTATCTTTCTTATACATTTATGAAATATCACAGTCAAATTTGAAACATCCGCCATTGAGGCAGAGGTTTCAACTTTGACTGTGCAATTTCATTTTTCAATGGTGGAATGACGCAATGGTGCGACCCTATAGAACCCCTGCTTTTTAAAAGGTATTTTTTTAAAAAGAGCCTTTTAAAACCAATTACAACAGGACAGCTTTTAAAAACACTATTTAGGTTGGACAAGTTTTTAGTTTGTTTGTTTAAAAAAAAAATGTTATACAAATAATGAGGGTTACTGAATTTAGGGCAAATACATGTTGATACATTCCCTCCACTGTGACATATGGTGTATGGGCCTGTATGATTATAATCAGATTATGTGTGTGAGGTCCAGCTATATAAACATCATGTAAGCTGTATAGCGGGGGAAATATTTCCCGGTAATGGCTTTGGATCGCTCCAAAGGTTTATTGGCACCAGACACTAAATGCCAGTCAGCAAAAGATAACACAGATTATAAATCTTAATTTTAACTAATAAAGCATTGAATTGATTAAAGTTAGACGTAAACTTGTATCCAACGAGTGTGGGTGAGTGAAATAAAGTTTTAAATGGCTTTCAGCACTATTTCAGCTATATCGCCAGGTGGTGTACAAGAGGCACACCGAGGGAGTAACAGATGAGAAAAAAGAGAGTGACAGAAAGAAAAGCTACAGCAAAAGATTCCTATTTTAGACGGCTTGTACGTCAATCATGGGTTTACTTGGGTCCTATTCTTCCCAGTGTCTAAAGACACTCCCCGAAAACTCCACGTTTTTTAACATAGTCAATGGTCAGTATGAAAGCCACGATGGGTGAGACTGAACAGGGAAGGCTTAATATGACTAAGGTGTAAATGATCTTGCTGCAGATCACCACATTATGGTTACAGACAGCCTTCTTATCACATCAAATACACCCAACCTATTACGCCTCTGTCACACTTGTTAAAAAGTTATGTTGATGAAAACCCATCCTGCAGTGAATTGTTTTAAATAGCTCCCCTTGGGAGCTCTTTGAAACAAATTACCGCAGGATAGCTTGTTTGGTTGAAAAACAAATAAAGAAGACAAACAAATAAAATAATCACACTGAAAATAAACTATGATGCCTTCAACCAAAGGATTAAATGTTGACATGAACATGTTTATTTGACAAATGAAAATAACGTATTTGACATAAAACATGTTCTTAAAATGTCGTTACTTTGAACGTAATCCACACAATATTTTATTCAGACAGCTTTAACAAAAAACTTTTAAAAATGTATATGTTTATGAGAGCTTGCAATATTTACACATAAATTACGAACAAAAAGTCACCATGCAGTTCAAATTAATTTTTGAATTTTTAAAATGCGACAAGGTAAATCCCTTAACATGTTAAGTGTCCAGATGAATAGGTAAAGGTGTTTTTTGTTGAGCGGCTTCTTTGAAGTGTTGATTACCTCGCACATGCTTGAAGTGGCCCAAAATCCACCTGACAGTAAACATATTAGCACTATGCAGTAAATTTACTTTCTTTGTACCAGTTGACCGGGAGTAAAGTTTAAAGTTTAAACTAACCGACTTGTATGAAAAACGACACTTCATGTAAGAATCAATATTAGGGATGGTTTAATCTTTTTAGTGTCAAGCTTAAAATATGTCAATTTCAATGTCTAAATGGTGTAATCCTTTAAGTGTCAAGCTACAATATGTCAATTTCAATGTCTAAATGGTGTACAATGTAAACCTTTAAGTGTCAAGCTTAAAATATAATTTCAATGTCTACTTGTCAGTCTTAAAAAGCTGTTGAACACCTATCCTGTGATAATTTGTTTACAAGAGCTCCTAAAGGAGCTCTTGTAAACAAATTATCACAGGATAGGTTTTCAACAGCATGAGATAGGCACAGTTTTAAGTCTTAGTAAACTCAGTTTAACACTCGAAGAGTTAAAACTAGTATTTGTTGAGGCGAAAAAAGGCAATGATCGTTTAAAAGACAGACATTCAGTGATAACATCGGCTGTTTGAGAAAGGGTGAACATGTTCGGCCTAACCGGTAGCGCCCGCGTTTAGAAACCAGTCATAAGAATAGCAAAATCAATAAGTGTGGCGATATAAAGCTCAGTGAAAACGACATAGTGTCGAGCTTCAGAATGATAGGGCATATTTTATATTTTGTGAATTTGTTAGTGTTGTTATCATAAAACCTGTTGACAGTCTTCACCAATATTAAATTTTGAAACCTTGAACAAAAAGATGTACTGAAATTATAAGACACTTCAAGTTTTAACATTTAGAAACATGTCTCCTATTCAAGTAAAATTTTGCTGAGTCTAATGACAAAATATTTATAAGTTTATGTTATATGTTTAAAAAAATACCTATTTGTAAAACATCATAATAAAATTATGTTTTTAAATCTAAATCTTCCAACAAAGTACAACAGAATGGCAATTTATTTGATGAAACTTAACCTATTAATAACAATTTCAACTGAAGAACGTCTTTTTCTATTAACAGTATTCGTTGATGCTTGATTCGAGCTTATTTGTAGTTGAAACATTGAAATAATCCAACGACGATACAAGACTCTGACCCGCACTGATAAACAAAGACAATAAACAGGTGACGGGTGTTCTACCGATATACATGTTTATGTAGTTGTGTTGCGAGAGTTATCGGTACTAGGCGATCACTCCCGTACTTGGAACATGCGGTGTGGTAAATACACCTTACACATGGGTGGTATTAAAATATTTCTTCCACTAGAAAAAATGTATAGAAATTATTTAGCGCTAAATAATTTCTATACATTTTCCAGTGTTTCGGTTTCCGATATGTTCTTTTACTAGTTAGTTTAGTTTACACATGCTAAAATCGTTGCAAACTGTCCACTTTCCAAGGATACGAGCTTTACAACCATTTTAGCATATGTGAGCCAAACCTATTTTATTGTAAAGTACACAAGATGTGACGATTTTGTCAATTACTTTTGTTTACAAATCCTCAACTAGTCGCAAAAAAGTATATTTTTCTTAGAATCCTTTCCCCCCCAAGGAAACTACACAGTTAACAGCGACATATCCACTGATAGCGATGCGGCAGCCTCCGCCGAATGCAACTTTCCCCCATATCCATGCCAAGTTTTCACCATGAACAATGTGCGTGCGTGTGCGTGTGCGTGTGCGTGTGCGTGTGCGTGTGCGTGTACGTGTACGTGTACGCATACGTATTTAAAGGAAAGCCAAGCGAGCATCTCAGGGGATAAGAACCCAGGCTGCAATGTTTCTGTAAAACCCTTCAGACTCACAGGTTGCACCCGCTGCTTCAAGTCTTGTGATGTATTACGCTTGTAACATGAGCAATATAATTTTGTCAAAATAGACGTCAGCCCCGTTCTACAAGGGTCTTGAGAGAGACTAATACGTCCTACCTTCTATATTACTGCTATCGTAAGGACAACACATCATAACTTTCATCTTAAGGCTCTCGTATAGAGAGCGCTAAGATGAAAGTTATGATGTGTTATCCTTACGATAGCTTTATAGAACGGGGCCCTGGTCGTTCTTCAAACCTAAATTTATATAACATCATTTTATCTTAGTCTGAAAAGATCTGTAATGAAAGTGAAGCTTTTCATAAATGGTCATACAGTGCGTCGTAAATTTGGGATGCTTTTATAAAAGGAGGGTTTGACCTTGACTTTGATACACATGTTACATGATCTACTTCGAGGAAATATTACCAGTGCGAGGAAATATTACCAGTGCGAGGTAAAACATTATTTCTTTGTGACTTTCCAGAACATGATACTCAGCAGTGTTTCCGTTGGCGTTTATAAAAGCCCGTCTAAAAAAATACTCGTCCTGCTCATTTTTTGAGGGTCGCCCTTGTCACTTATATCAACAGAGTAAATTTAATAATATGGGCATAAAATTACGTGACTGTTAGCTGAGAAAGAGACCTTAGTTCACTGCACTACGTTTTACTGAAACGTAGTGCAATGGACCAACTATGTTTCTTAGCTCCCATCTTATCCGTACTCTACTATTCTACATTATTCTACATACTCCCACAACTACTTCATCCAACGAATATGTTCCGTCGTTTATAATAAATACATACCATTTACAAATCATTTTAATCCCAGTAATGGACAATATGCCCGTATTCTATTTCCTTGCACGCCAGTGACTAACCAGAAGAATCAGTGACCTCTCACCTCTGACTCAAATTACACCCATCCCAAAAGCTAAATGCAACACTACAGCCCACCAGTCACACTACAGCCCACCAGTCACACTACACACAACAAAAGTACAACACTATGGCCCACCAGCCACACTGCACACTATCTCAAGAGCTAAGTACAACACTATGGCCCACCAGTCACACTGCAGCCCACCATTCACACTGGAGCCCACCAGTCACACTATAGCCCACTAGTCACACTACAGCAAACCAGTCACACTACAGGCCACCACTCACACTACATCCCATCACTCACACTACAGCCCACTGCAGCCCACCACTCACACTACAGCCGACCACTCACACTACAGCCCACCACTAACACTACAGCCCACCAATCACACTACACCCCACCACTCACACTACACCCCACCAGTCACACTACAGCCCACCAGTCACACTACAGCTCACCAGTCACACTACAGGCCACCACTCACAGTTCAGACCACCATCATACTGCAGTTGTACCGTTGGTCGTGTTTTCTGGTGCACGTCGACTCCCTTGACCTCGGAAAACAGTGACTTTGCAAAAAGAGGGCCTGCATATCGTGTCTCAATATCACGATTTCTTTACAGACAATTCATGTGTCTGCTATACAAATACTTACGCCTTTAAGTTTAAAAAAAATATACTAAGCCACCGTGGAGTGCACGTGTTTTTATATTCACAGTTTACATTGGCTGAAGTGTGAGTAGTGGGATGTGTGTTGTACTTAGCTCTTGAGATGGGCTGTAGTGTGAGTGGTGGGATGTAGTGTGAGCGGTTGGTGTAGTGTAAGTGTTGGAGCGTAGTGTGAGTGGTGGGGTGTAGTGTGAGCGTTGTGATGTAGTGTGAGCGTTGGGGTGTAGTGTTAGTGATGGGGTGTAATGTATGTGTTTGGGTGTAGTGTGAGCGGTAGGGTGTAGTGTAAGTAGGGTGCTGTAGTATGAGCGGTGGGGTGTAGTGTGAGTGGTGTGCTGTAGTGTGAGTGGTGTGCTGTAGTGTAAGTGGTGTGCTGTAGTGTGAGTGATGGGCTGTAGTGTGAGTGGTAGGGTGTAGTGTGAGTGGTGGGCTGTAGTGTGAGTGGTGGGGTGTAGTGTGAGTGGTGGTGGGGTGTAGTGTGAGCGGTGGGGTGTAGTATGAGTGGTGGGATGTAGCGTGAGTAGTGGGGTGTAGTTTGAGTGGTGGGATGTAGTGTGAGTGGTGGGATGTAGTGTGAGTGGTGGGATGTAGTGTGAGCGGTGGGGTGTAGTGTGAGTGGTGGGCTGTAGCGTGAGTGGTGAGGTGTAGTGTTGTTCTTATCTCTTGAGATGGTGTGAATAGTGAGTGGTGGGGTGTAGTGTGAGTGGTGGGGTGTAGTGTGAGTGGTGGGCTCTAGTGTGAGTGGTGGGGTGTATTGTGAGTAGTGGGGTGTATTGTGAGTAGTGGGCTGTAGTGTAAGTGGTGTGCTGTAGTGTGAGTGGTGGGTTTTAGTGTGAGTGGTGGGCTCTAGTGTGAGTGGTGGGGTGTAGTGTGAGTAGTGGGGTGTAGTGTGAGTGGTGGGCTCTAGTGTGAGTGGTGGGCTGCAGTATGGGTGGTGGGGTGTTGTGTGAGTGGTGGGCTGCAGTATGGGTGGTGGGGTGTTGTGTGAGTGGTGGACTGCAGTATGGGTGGTGGGGTGTTGTGTGAGTGGTGGTCTGTAGTGTTGTACTTAGCTGTAGTGTGAGTGTTTGGGGTGTAGTGTGAGTGGTGAGCTGTAATGTGAATGATGGACTTCAGTGCCCAAAATTTTAATAATTGGCTCAAATTTGAATACTGCCACAAATTGTAACACACATGGCCCTAAATTGTAATAAAATGTCTGCCTCAAATTGTTACAGCTTACTGGCCCATATTGGAACTGTCGGCGATGACACCGTGATATACATATGAATCGTGTGTCTGCTTATTCACCCAGGTAACATAGGTACACAGGTGAGAAGAGCCTTATGGCATCGAACTCTCACTGACCCAATCAACGTCAATATAAACTTATTTCAATTTCATTGACCTTTGCTAATCACCTTTGTTAAATAAGCTCATCATCACGAGAGTAATTTAGCTCATTGCCCTTGCCTTCCTTCAATACTTATATATGTATATACATTAGTGTCATCTTTGTGTCACCACAGGTGCGCGTCCAGGAATATTAATTGTATTATTCATACCTTTCATTGTTTTATATAACCCCATAATCTGAGATGAACATTTTACTAAAAAGATACCTCACACCACTAGATTATTATTTAAATAAGTTTTTTTTTTAAAGAAGAAGAATTGTTGGCCGAGTCTTTTTTCATGTTTGGCAACTTTAAGTACAACGAGAGAGTACATGTATAGACATACATAGACAATTGTTATCATATACGGTTACCCTGAAGCATGAAACATTATTTGCTCATGTCACGATATATGGCTAAATTAGACAGGCTGTTAAAAACCTATCTAATGGTAATTTGTTTAGAAGGGCTCCTTTTAGGAGCCCTTTTAAACAAATTAACATTGGATAGGTTATTTGGCAGCACAAGTTGGCCACAGTTTTACACTATGTAAAACGCTTCGAGGAGTAACAATTTTTTGAATAAATAAGTAGAAACCAAATAATTGTTTAAATAATGAGCTTTTCTCTTGCTAGGGATGACCACAAACATTTTGATGAACACAGAATTGTGTATGCAATCATCTACGTTATGTTGCGTAATGGACGAGCTGAAAGCGCTTGTTGATAAATGCAAAAGAAAACAAACTACTCCATCATTCATTTTAATATATATTCTTAAACCTGAGAGGTTTTTTTTGTAATTCACATTTTTTTATTCACTCGAGACCCTGTTACACTGTAAAGGCAAGCATCCAGGGTAGTGCAGGCCTTAGATTTATGTAAGGTTACTATGCCATACAACATGTACAATATATAACCTGTAATACAGGTAGAGAAGTATAATACTAGGGTTTAGGAGGCTAGCAGTATAATGATGGTGACGTGACAAGAGACTCCAGTGTTTTTAATGCGTTTTTTTTACACCACTCACACTCACATTCACTCTATTCTTCCCATACTAAAACAAATAATAGCAGTCATTAGAATTAACAAAAACAAAAAATGAGAGATTGTTCATCAAAAAATATATCATGTCTCAGACTCAAAAAGGGTATGGTATAACATCCATTTTGCATAAAACTTATCTTGCTCGCTTTTCCTATAAAACCTGCTCCTCTCAACCAAATACCTGTCATGTAATACTCTTTTAAAATATTTAAAGTTCAAGGTGGAGTTGGAAAGCTTGCACTTATAAATAAAGAACTTAGCCAGTAATAGCATCAAATCAAACACCTCATCAGTTATGATGTTATCTTTTACTCCAAACAAAACAAATTCAGAGCTAAAATTCAGATTATGGACATGTGCACAATTTTCAGTTAGCAGGTCGGAAAAGGATTTCCAAAAGCGTTGTACATGTGTACAATCCCAGAACATATGAGGAATTGTTTCAATTTCCTTTTGGCAAAAAGTGCACTTATTATTGGTAGCAAGTTTAATTTTGACTAAAAACGAATTAGTTGCTATAAGTTGATGCAATATTCTGAACTGGAACCACCTTAGTTTAGTGTCTGGGGTTGTTTTAAAAGATTTAATGAAGATGTTTTTCCAGTCAAGCTTGGAATGAAAACCAGAGTTCAGACTCTGATTAGATCTTGTAGATCTAAGTCAGATACTAGTCAGAGGTTTAGATCTCCGGTCGGGAATTTAAACACGGTGCTAGGGCATCTTGCTAGTAGAGGCTGTGTTTCACGAGCTTGGGACTCGTAAGTCAGTTTCTTAGTAACCTTGGCAATGACAGGTCGTGTGTCAGAGATACACGCACTAGACGTTGTGTAGGTAAGGATTTAATCAGTTAGCGCATGGTTCAGTTCACTTAGCCCCAGGTATAATTTTATAACTAAGAATCAATTACCAGGGCAAGAGCCTTGACAGGCCCATTTTGGGTCTCTATCATACATTCTAGGGTTGCATGAAATCGATTACTTATCATTACGTCCCGGTAGAGCGTTACGTACATGCCTGGATAGTAACGCTGCCAGGCGCAGACACTTAACAGTTGCCCTTTCTTCCACTGTCGGAAACAGCGAAAGTTCAGGTTTATCGTACCGCGATGTCGCGGCGGCGTGTTACTATGTTATGAACCTGTAATTTACCAATCCCGTCTGCGGAGAACCCTCATGTAGTACGTGCATTAGCACTACACAGTATTTGTTCGTTGGCTGCATTTATGCAGGGTTGTGTCTGGATTCCGCTCATGTCTCTACCAGTCACTAATTTTAGGAGCATACCGACTGTGGACGTGTCAGGAGTCCAGCAGGTTCGAACTTTGGGTGGTTGCTCAGCATTTGACCAACCCAAAAGGTGAAGAATTCCCTCAAGAATTATCCCTTGATCGTAGTCTCATATCCAGGGCCCGCTTGCACAGAACAATTGTAACTTTATATCGATTGTAAATCTTTACAATCGTGATTGTAACGGAAAGTTACAATCGCCACCCGCTTGCACAAAGCGATTTAACTTTACAAGAGTTGTAGCTACAATCAAAACTTACAGTAGGTCCGGACCTATTGTAAATACTTACAATCGCCATAAATCATAGAAAAATATGGCAAGCGCAAACTGTTTCCACACGATTTATAGATTTGTGTTTGCAAATTACAATTAGTGGGCTTGTTATTTCCGTTTTACAATAATATCATTCATCTGAAGGGGCAAGCATATGCCCCAATACGTCTTTAACTTATTAACAAACTAGTAGTTGACATCTAAGAATTACTGAACTATATACCATCACTTTTAAATGTCCATAAAAGAATTGATATATTTAGATAAGTTTGTCTTTGGCGTAAATAAGTAAATGTGGGTCTTCTCAGTAAATTGTGAGCAACAAAAGTTCTCAACGGAATTCATTTTCAAACAGTCTAGATCTACTAATTAAACAGTTTAAATGCATACTATTTACATACATAAATCTAGACAACCCACACTTGAATGAACCATCTGACCTCCTTTTTGGTTGAAGTCAGCCGTCACTGTACGATATGATTTGAACGTGATTTTATGACACTTCATTCATTTTTATTATTTTTTTAGTGTGTTTTTTCCATGAGCATTTACACAGATTTAGTCAATAAGATTTTTAAAATGATAAAAATTTCAGGTTAGTAAATTTATGGAAGCAATTGAACAGAAAAAATATTAAAATATAATTTTTCCCTAATTGATTTATTTGTTTTCACACGAAATTCCTATACGTGTTTTAAATTTTGCCAAGGGAAACCACTCTCGATGTGCTTGATCTGCTTGGTCACGTCTTGTCTTCCAAAAATTACTTTTTTGTCAAATGTTAGAGGTCCACTTTAATGTCTACATTTTCCCAATTTTAGCCCTAAATTACCCCTAAAATTTCTTATTTTTATCCCTAAAATTAGCCCTTATTTTTGTCCAAAAGGGGCTAGACAGCCTGTTTTGGGAATTTTGTGATTTCTATTTTTCTCAGTTTACTAAAAAAACGTTAAATATTTTTCAACGAAACCTTGCATTTATATTTTACCATTGTGGGAGATATTGTTGACTTTGTCTTCTTGTTTAATTTTTTTGGCAGCACTCACTTTTGTCGATTATCATTTTTTCTAAACCATAAACACTACTTCTTACTTGTGAAACGATTTTGCATCCAAACCTTTGTCTTTGTTCACTTTATTCCACACCAAACTGAGTTATGTGTTTTCTTTGTTCACTTTATTCTACACCAAACTGAGTTATGTTTTCTTTGTTCACTTTATTCCACACCAAACTGAGTTACCGTATATACTCTTGTATAAGTCTCACTTTTTTACCTCCAAAAATATCTCTAAAAACGACCTGCGACTTATCCATGCAACATCAAAATTTAAAAATAATTGTCATCAAGTCACGATCGTCTCGAACCTTGTTCATGCTACAACATAAATTACTTCGATAAATTTATGAAAAGATGTTTTGTTCATGATATTCT
>JAULCD010189655.1:0-10722 GCA_032361085.1 Calliostoma canaliculatum
GTTTGATAATATATTTACGAAAAATAATGACAAAATTTTATATAAGGATAATTTAATGATACTATTCACTTTGATGGAAGATATGATTAATAGTTATCTATATATATTTAGAGCAAAATGTCAGACAAAGAAGATGTCCCTGTTGAAAAACAGGCTCAGTCAGAGGAGGCTGAAACAGGTGACAAGTCAGAGCCTGTCCCACAGGACACCGACCACACCCCTCAAGAAACAGAAGCTGTCCAGCAAGACACAGAATTGAACCAACAAGAGACAGAACCCACCACACAAGATACAGAATTGAACCAACAAGAGACAGAACCCACCACACAAGATACAGACCCTCCCCCTGAGGACGCTGTCACTGTTAAAGAAGAAACACAGGAGGAGCAAGAAAACACTGCCGAGGATACACCATGTGTGTCTGCCCCAGCCCAGGAACAAGATGGGGACAAAACCACAGAGAAGGGGGGGAGTGAGGCTGGTGACAAATCTGGTGAAACTGGGGAGGGGCAGGGAAAAGAGGAGGGTGAGGAAGAAATACCCTCGAAGGATTTGACGGAAAAAGCTAATGAGAAAGACCAAGAGAGCAAAGAACAAGTAGAAGAAAACAAGGACAAGCAAGACGATGAAGAGAAAGTGGATGTTACTGAAGAAAGTAAACAAGAACTGGAAGACAAACCTGAAGTTGAACAATTACCATCTGTAGCTGATGTGGGGACTGATACAAAGACATCTGAGACAAATCAGGTCAAGGTGGAGGAAAGGCAGGAGTCTGAAGAGAAACCTGCTGCTGCCACTAAAGTCAACTTAGATGCAACAGCCACAGGTAAGGATTGTCATTACATTACTCAGTCAAGTACTTGAAAACACAGTTGTTCAAACATGTAATCATTTATGTGATGTTTTAGAATGACAAAAAATTGTTTTTGTTTAAGAGGCATTTTAGAAGTTGTGAGTACTGAAAATGACAAACTTTATGGATATTAAACTTCTTTATTGTACAGTAGCGACGTTTCGGTATAGATTCTTATACCATTTTCAAGATGAAAAACTTGAAAACGGTATAAGAATCTATACCGAAACGTTGCTACTGTGCAATATAGAAGTTGGATATCCATAAAGTTTGTCATAGACAAAAGATTGTTTTGGCCTTATATTTTTAACCGATTGCCCCAAAAAACCTGAAATTTAAAAACAAAAATCTAAATGACTTTTGACTATTTTGGGTGAAATTGACTTTGTTTTGCAATACAGATGAGATATATCATTTCTGTTTGTACAAAATGCAACAAGAACACAGTAGGACTTGAAACTGGCCACAGTGTGCTGTTGAAACCTACCCTCTAGTATTATGTCTTTCGAAGAACTCATAGTGGAGCTCTTTTAATCTAATTACCACAGGATAGGCTTTAAAAGTCTATTTTGGTTGGAATTAAAAGATGCCTACATGGGGAAAATGTTGTTCCAAGCACTTATAAGGTTAATTTTGTTTGTTTTTTCTTTAAGTTATAGTAGTAGTGATATCAGTTTTGAAGTTGAAAGTTATTAACCCTTAAAGTCCTGAGTCGATTTCAGCAAGTCTTAAAACTGTAAACACCTTGTGCTGATACAATTATATCCTGGGGTGATTTGTTTAAAACTTGTAAGAGCTCCTGTAAGAGCTATTTTAAACAATTTACCACAGGATAGGTTTTCAACAGCTTGCTTTGGTTGAAATTTGAATGCTAAAATGAGCAAATGTTTTATTTTGACCACATACATTAGAGTTTAGGTCCAATTTTTTAAATGAACTAATTCATTAATTTGTTTGTATTTCCAGTGAAGTTTGTGTTGATGCCGAGTGGCCAGGTGGTGACAATAGCATGTACACTGGGACAGACACTACAACAGCTCAAGGAGCACTTCTCTTCAGAACTCAAGATGCCAGTCAACCTCATTATGATCATGCATGATGGTGAGTTAACTGCAGACATTATCAACATGAAGCAAATGTTTGAAAAATAACTAATGTTGTACCACAGTTCTGGACCCGTTTCTCAGAGCAATCTTAGGCTAAGTTGATTGTAATGTCCTGTGGAGTTGTTTTTTTATCATAAGCTTACGACTGTTGTAACGTAGAAATTGATTTGGAACTGGTGCCGAATGGCACCAGTTCCAAATCAATCTCTTCGCTACTACAGCCATAAGCCAATGTTATATTTTAGCACTCAGTCTAAGATCGCTTTGAAGAATGGGGCCTATGTCATCTTTGTTTTGGTAATATTAGCACTTTTATATTTTGTGTAACAGTCATGTCTTTTGAACACTATATGTTAGTTAATGATCTGTTAGATAATGTTTTGATCAAAATAAAGCAAAATTGAGTGCTCAAAGTATATATATAGCGTTATACCAGTGCATTTGAACGTTTTGTATTGAATGAGAAGATGTAATGAAAGCTTGGAAACAACAAGTTTAAAGAACTAATGGCATCTTTATGACATATTCTTATTCAATACAAAACGTCAAATGCACTAGTATGACGTTCTATATGTATTACATACCCTCTTTTAATAAAATCATATTTTTGGGCAAATATAACATGTCACATCGACCTAGTGATCATACCACGCATCAGACCGATTCACTGATCATACAGTGAGTGAGTGAGTGAGTTGTTGTTTTACGCCGTTTGGGCAATATTACAGCCATTAACGGCGACTGATCATACAGTTTTGAACACACATTCCTCCATGTTAAATCATAGTTCATACCTTTTCTCTTTGAATACGACAAAGATATATTTTATTTACACAAACTGATGTGTTTTTCCCTTCACATGGGGATTTAAATATTGAAAGTAAAAAAAACATTACCCTTAAAGATTGTTTTGTGTTTAGATAATTTATATTTCATAAACTGTAAAGATCAAGGTCAAAATCAAATGTTCGACTTGAATGTCATGTATTTGCCACTTTTTAAAAAGGTATAAACACGCAGGAACATTCAGACAACCAGATTGACACAGTATTTAGGCGATGCACAGTGTGTCTTGAACATTTTGTCTTTGTGTCTAACTGATCGTGTTGATTAGATATATATTTTTTACTTTTAAATTGACATTTAAACATTGTTTTGGCTACAATGGTAAAGATATTGACAATAATGCATAAATCAATTGATTTATACTTACCTATAATGCTACTTACCCATCAGTCAAATAGAAATGAGATAGTGTGAAACATCAAAACTAGTTGTGATGCGAACAATTACCTGCCCCTTACCTGCATCATTCTTCCTGAAGTTAAGCACGTCAGTCGGCGTAAGCAACTACCAGGCCAAAGTCTAGAGGGGTGGTCAGGTTGGCCACATGTATGTCTGAATATAAGCAGATAAACATAATTTTTACTCTAAAATAAACATGTTTTAGCTTACATGCTTTATCTGTCGGGGAAAAAATTGGAGCAAGACCAGGTCTGAAAGGTAATTTCAGACAACTAAAAGGCCGACCCACCCACCCATGATGATAAATTCACTTTAAAAAAAATAGAAACAGAGTGAAAATACCCAAGCCATATTCCATACGACCGACTGCTAAAGTGCCTAGGAAAGCATGATGCAGAAAAGGGGCAAGTAATTGTTAACATCACAATTGGTTTTGATGTTTTACACTATCTCATTTACATTCGACTGATAGGTAATTCGCATAATAGGTCAGTATAAAGCAATTGTGCGTTGAAATACAAGCTAAAACATAGTACTATCATACTGTCCAGACAAACTGTTATAATGAGATGTCATGGGTATGTACTAAAGTACTAAGTTTGAAATTAAGGAGACAGGAAATAATTCTGAGACCCATTCCATTTAGCCATCATTAGACAAAAGCAAACAAAGTTTAATTTTACTGCTCTCCATAGCCATAGGAGAGTAATGAGAGGTAAGATGAATGTAAAATGTTCTTAGCAGAGCTTCATAGAAGGAGACGCTGTATGAGTTTCTCCCTGCATGTAGGTAAAGGCATCACTGACAGTTCCACCCTGGCTGACCTGGGTGTTGGACCTAATGGCACAGTCCAGTTAGAGATGCAGTCAGCTGATCCTGTCAGCGCCCCAATCAAACCATACCGGCCTCGTCAAGAATACCACATGCCTGATGTCATCACTGTCAGAGTGCCGGGAGGTAAGGACACGTACATGACCATAACCATTCAAGTGCTAATTCAGAGGTGTGGAATTACTATGTCCGACTCGTCCAACTCAGGAAATTTTGAACACGGACAAGTTCATTTTTGTGTACTAGTTGTTCGTGGACAATCAAAGAATACTTCAACCCTTAACGTTTTGAACACAACTTCTGTCAGTTTTAATGTCTAAAATTGAAGCTGAATAGGCTGTTGAAAAGCTTTCCTGTAATAGGTTTGTGCAAAAGAGCTCCTATATGAGCTCTTTTACACAAATTATTACAGGAAAGTTTTTTCAACTGCATAAGGTGGTATCAGTTTTTATTTATACTCACACCAGTTCAGCACTGTAAGGGTTAACTATATAACTTGGACAAGTAGAGTTTAGCTACGGACAAGTAGATCTGCCTGTTTACCTGTCCATGGATAAGTTTTAAACAATGGTATTTTCACACCCCTGGCTAATTGCAAGATAAATTGTTTTCAGTTTATGTCTTATATCTTATGCTGTTGAAAACATCATTTTAACAGATTACTACAAGATAAATGTTTTATATTAAGGGACATTTAAAGTTTAAACCCAAAGAATACTAAGCAAAGCATTTGTGAATTTTAGTGGTTTTTTTTAGTTCAACCTAAATGGGTGGTAAAAAACCTTTCCTGTGGTAAACTTTAACTTTAAGTCATCCAAAATCTACCTCAGCACACTAAGGGTTTATATGTAAATGAATAAGAGACAAGTATGGCTATAAATCTCATTTGATAAAGCAAAATTTATACCCTGTAAGCATTAACCAAAAGAAAATGCAATGAAACAGAATTTACATAACAAATTTCTAATCTTAACTAAGACGTGTGTGATGTCACTTCATATTATTCCTGTTTGTACCTCACATGCCGAAGCTCTCGGCCTGAGCGAAATAAAGTTCTGTTCTGTTCTGTTCTGTATATTGGGTACAATATTGAACCCTTGAGCAGCCAATTAATTCAAATTTTGTTTTTAAAATTATGATATATTTGTGGTTTACTTGTCTTTTATAAGAAATGTTTATTAGTTGCTGTAAATAAATTTGTCATTGAGTAAAAAATATTTTATTGTAATGTCTAAAGTTTGTAGCCGAGTAAAAAAAGAAAATTTATATTACATTTATGATGTGTGGAATCATGTTTCTGACATTATACATTTTTCATTTTTGCGACTTTTTTCAAAAATTTCCCTAAATTTGTCGTCACTGGATAGTTTAACCATTTTGCCATTGATTTCATCAGTCAATCAATCGATAATCATCCCAGCTATACCGGTAATGCACCACTGTAAAAATTCTACTTTATCGAAAATTCTTCCGCCACATGTTTCTGGGAATACCATATTAAGTTTTCGAAATCCAATCCTGGATGAAACAATTGCGCCGTCAGCTTGAGACATTGGTATCCAGATTATTCTGTGACCCGCACGGTATGAGTTATTTAGTTTTTACTTAAACTCACAAGGCCAAAGATAAAAGTATTCTTCTATGATATTCAGATGATGGAGCTCCCAGAGATATTGTTGTTGAGATTGAGCGAGCTACAAAAAAGAAGCCCTTCCTAGGTGGGTTTCGCCACAAAAATACCGGAGTTGAGTACCACAATGCTTCAGCACAGACAGTGACCAAACCAAGACCAGTGTCAAATGTGGAACGCAACTGTCGAGACACACAAACTGTGCAGGAACGTCATCAACCACAACAGACCATGAACGACACCTCCACTCAGATGAGCAAGATTGGTGTGTATGTGTCTAACATGCCAGATAAACTCATCATCCCAGGCAAATACACAACAGCTGACGATCATCTGGCCATGCTGCTTACGAAGGTTAGCCAGTTTCAAGCATTAACTCACTAACTCAGACGAATTTATCTTCATGATGTCAAAGAGAACAGATTTGGCTGTTAACTGTAGTGAATTTCAATATCAGAAGTTCAACACAATATACATTTCTATCCTTCTCCCGGAATATAATGCGGGGGATATAGTTGTCGTCCGGTCTGTTTGTCGTTTTGTCGTGCTTGGTATATTCATTTCAGGAACAAATCTCGAAAACCCTACAAAATTTTAAAACGAAACTTGTTGTATAATTGGATCAAGTACTGTGTATCTGCCATTTGCTATTTAGAGACTTTTGTGGTTTTTTTGGTTACTATGGAAACAAATTCAACTTTGATTCTGATGGGGATAGAATTCCCTTTTAAAGCAAATCTCGAAAACCATTCAATATTTTAAAACAAAACTTGGCATATAATTGGATCAAGTATTGTAGACATGCTGTTTTATCCCCCCGGCATATAATACGCAGGAGTATAGCTGAAGGTACGTCTGTCCACTCATCCGTCTTTAAGGAGCATAACTCGAAAATTATTCAAGATCTGTACACAAGACATATTTTTTTGTTAATATGATTGTTAATTTTGAGCTTTTTTATACATTGTTTGGGGAATATCTTTGTTAGATTACTTTTGGATTACATTTAATCACTATTTATTTTCAGATTGTTATAATTCAAAAGTACTACCGTCGTTGGCTGGCCAAGAGGTATGTTAATAAGTTGAAGGAGGACAAGAAAAGTAGGTTGGAGTGGGAAAGAGAGGAAGAAATCAGAAAGAAAAAGGAGAAGGAAAACAGGATAAAGAAAGAGTTTGAGAGAAGAATGAACCCAAAGAACAAGGAAGATTTTGATTTGTTGTTCCACGCTTTGGAAAGTAAGTCATTATGGGGCCAGATTCACAAAGTTAAAGTAAGATACAATCAGTCTTAGTCAGTATTTCTTCATGACCATAGAAAACTTCATTTGTTTAACTTTTGAAGCAAACACCTCAAGGAAGCTAGGAGAAAAGCAGGGTTCTTTCCACAAAAGCCAAAAAGTCTTTAACTTTCATCTTGGCGCTCTCATAAAGCGCCAAAAATAAAGTTAATACGACTTAGCCTTAAGAAAGCTTTGTTGAACGAGATCCTAGTCTCTTTACTATACTGTTTGTATACTCTGCCCTCCAAAAATGCAAAAGATATTCTATACATCAAATAAATATTCAACAAATTACAGTTTTTGTCTGTTTTCCCTCATACAAATGGGTATCTCCTACCCTGGTATCACTCTCGCAGGTAGCAATGGAAATGTCCATCCATAGCCAAGTGTGCACTGACACCGGGGTATGTAGAAGTATCAGGGGACCTTGACATGATTGACTCCAGTCTAGAACTAACTGTTTCTCGATGCACTGAAGGTCCCGAGTTGGTATTAATAACTTCTGGAGGTTGACAATCCGCTCAAGATACCGTAATAGTCTGAGGGCGATCGCTAACTCTCCTTGAAATGTTGTCGCAGACTAGCTCGTCAATTAGGTAGAAGGCGACCCTGATTGCTTGATGATGGAATTTTCTACGACCGACCTTATGATCCGTGTAAGAATACACTGGGTCGTAGAGATTCCAACAGAAGGGCCGCTCACTTGTGAGGAATACCATGGTAGATGAACAGAGGCACTTTCGGAACGCGGAAGTTATCGGTACGTAGAGAGATTCATACTGCAGGCCTTCTGGTGAATATGTCTGGTCTGTGAAGATAAGTGGCACTGTAAGCCCCTCTGTGGGCAAACAGCCGAAGTTTCACCCCCAACAAAAGTTAGTGGTAGTGCCACTGGAAAAAAAAGGTTCCTTACGTTCTTCCCCGCTGGTTCTTTTCCCCTCTTGATGGTGTCACGTGTGCAATATCTGCAGGGGAGTAGATGGAGCATGAATGACGGTGAACAACAGCTGTTGTTTTGCTTCCTTAGCATACGTGCCTAAGACTGGGTTGATATGGTTGCTAAACATGTCGCAAAGGGAAGTGCGGCCATGCTTGCCCGAGAGGTGGGAATGGCCGTTGAAATCATGTCGGCACATTGTAGTTAATTGGCAAAATAAGATGCGAAATTAGTAAAAATCTAAACGCAGACAGACATTCTTCGCACCCACGTCGTCTAGAGGCGTAAAGAAGACACATCAGACGTTGGTGCGCCAACAGCCCCAAGCGGAATCAACACGTTGTTTCCAATAGCTATGAATGAACAACCTGCGACAGTGATACCAGGATAGGAGATACCCATTTGTTCGCCTGAAAACAGATTTATTAAATTATTACATTTTTGTTTTTGCATAGTATATTTGTACATGTCTTGACACTGTATGACCAACTTAATCAGCTTCTTTCAAGTGCCTATACTTTGTTCCATCTTTCTAATATGTGAGTCAGTGACAGCAATGAATCAAATACTGTAGCTCAAATCATGAGGGTTATTATGGAGTTTCCAATCTGCTATATGTATATACAGTGAGTGCTATGTACAGTATGTATGTACAGTATGTGCTGGTTGTAGAGTGGCGTCTTGAGGAGCTGGAGCGCATCAACTCTACACTGGAGGGTGCGGAGAGGAAGGCAGCTCTGTGCATGTTGCTGGACCAGGAGACTCAACTACTGGCAGCCATCGACAGACACAAACTGGAGGCAAACATGAGTGGCAAGGACCAGCGCATACAGACCTTCCTTGAGAAGGTAAGCATATGTAACAGTCTGACATGCACCATGAACTCTTTAGCTCTTAGAGAGCTGAACCAGTCCTAAACATCTAGTCCTGTAATAAACCTATCCTGTGGTGACCTGAAACTCAACATCTAGTCCTGTAATAAACCTATCCTGTGGTGACCTGAAATTGAACATCTAGTCCTGTAATAAACCTATATTGTGGTGACCTAAAACTCATCATCTAGTCCTGTCATAAACCTATCCTGTGGTGACCTGAAATTCAACATCTAGTCCTGTAATAAACCTATCCTGTGGTGACCTCAAACTCATCATCTAGTCCTGTCATAAACCTATCCTGTGGTGACCTGAAACTCATCATCTAGTCCTGTAATAAACCTATCCTGTGGTGACCTGAAATTCAACATCTAGTTCTGTAATAAACCTATCCTGTGGTGACCGGAAACTAAACATCTAGTCCTGTGATAAACCTATCCTGTGGTGACCTGAAACTCAACATCTAGTCCTGTAATAAACCTATCCTGTAGTGACCTGAAACTCTGACCACCTTATGCTGTTTGGGACCTTTCCTTTGGTAACTTTGGAGCTTGTAAACAAATGAGCCCAGGATATGTTTTCAACAGCCTATTTAAGGAAATATTTGGACACTGAAATCTACAAATGTTGTGCAGGCCCCCTGGGTATATTTATCCACTATTCATTGATGCACCGATAACTTGGGTTGAAGGTGGTTATGACTAAATAAAACTTTAAATTCAGATTAGTAAATTGTTTAAAATAATGCTGAATAATTAAAAAGTGTTTACATTATTCACACAAGCAATGAAAATAATAATCATTGAAAAAACAATTGTTTTTAGGTCTTTTGACATTTTTTATCATTATTGCTCTATGTATAATTGTTCAGAAATTATAGTTTTTTAAACAAAATGTATGTTTAATTTTTCTGTCATAACTTTTGTCATGTTTTTTTGTGGTTTTTTTTAAGGATGATAGATTGAATTTCTTGTATTCTCAGTCATGTAAATCAGCACAGTATTGTTAAACTTCAACATGAACATTAATATTGGTACAATAGTTAAACATTCAGACTTTCAACTATTTATTTGTAGGCATCTGATCCTAAAAAATGGAAAGGTCATGATGGAAAGGTTACAGAAATGGATACACCATACACAATCCGCGCCCGTGAACTGCGTGATATATACAACAGCATCAACATGAAGTATCTCACCCAGGATGAACGACTTGATGTTCTTCTGACTCTCAAACACACAGTCAAAGTAAGTCATTGACACATAAATCTTCTATGGGTATATAAAGATATTTTTTCGTTTAGCCTACATTCAGCTGTACAAATGCTTTATATTTACATTACAAGCTGAACTAAAATCTATGTAGTTCACATAATATTCTCCTTCAAGCTTCTTTCTGTTGAAAACATATTAACAAACCTTAATGTTCATAATATGTTTGTTGGGGGAAAGTGCTACTGTCTTTCTTTTTCTTATAGTGTCATGATGTTTCCAGTTTTTGTGTTTTTCCGTAGCAATATCTAATGAAAAAATGGCGTTAAGCCAAATTAAAAATTGTTGTAGTTCCGATTACCCGACCTTGCCTACAACATAGGTGCCGACCCAAACTTTTTTATTATCATAATAAGAAAAAATAACATATTATCTACTGCAGCTGAAAACTATTTTATCTTATTAACTCTGGAAGTAATGAGCACAACATTCGCTCATTTTAGTGTTCACATTCCAACTGATACAGGCTGTTGAAAACCTATCCTGTGGTAATTTGTTTAAAAGAGCCCCCGCAGGAGCTCTTTCAAAATAATTATCACAGGATAGGTTTTCAACAGTTCAAGGTGGTCAAATAAGTTTGGCTGAAATCCACTCGGCACCTTAAGGGTTAAACTTTGATATCAGGAAAAATATATTTCAATAAAAAAATTTAAAATCCCGACCGACCTACCTACCTACCCAAAATTTTAAAGACA
>JAULCD010189766.1:0-16648 GCA_032361085.1 Calliostoma canaliculatum
TAAAGAGGAAAAAAATAACGATACAACATGAAAAACCAACAAACAATATGTCGCTGGTTCTGATCGTCTCACTAAATGACCATTGTGTCTTTTGGTTACTAACTGCCATCATAGATAAAATTCAATGTGTAACACAGGTGTAAAACTGCAATTCGTCACATGTTAAGACAGTCATGTTAAGAAGTTTGGATACCAACTCTTTATACGCATGTTCGCATGTCAACTGGATGCCAACTTCTTGTACGTATGTTTACGACGCTTCGGGGCATTTACGTGCGCCTTCATCTGGTGTAGCAATTACCTTATAAAGGAGCAAGCATTTGCCCCGAAATGTGGTGAACAAACGTACAATAAGTTGACATAGAAAACTCAAGAATTATACCATGCCACTTCTCACTAGGGCCCAGTTTACAAAGAAGTCATAACGTTACGACGTCCTAAACTAATCACTGGGTTATTAGATTGGGTCTGCAAAAGCAAAAATGGTTGTAAACTGTGCACTTTCCAAAGAAAAACTTGTGTATCTTTGGAAAGAGGACAGTTTACAATCATTTTTGCATTTGTAGACCAAATCCATCAACCCAGTGACATGGTTTAAGCCGTCGTAAAGTTATGACGTCTTTGTAAAACGGGCCCCTGTCCTTTAAATAATTAGTCATAACTCAGTACATCCCAGCTGATGACTGCAAAATATACACACACCTGTAATACTGACCCTGGGAGTCTTCTCTTAGCATGGGAAACACAAATACTTCGTTGATCAGCAACTACTTGTCAACGCTGACTTACACACAACAGCTATTGTTGAGGTGTAACAAAATTACAACAATGTATACGTATTATAACCAGCTGACACTTGAGATTTGATAAAACTCTAGAGCTACGTTATACTTATGTTAAAGAGAATTAGCGGTACAAACTGCACAACACATATACACCTGGAACTTAATTACGCGCCACTGAACTAAATATGACACAGAATTATGAATACATAAAATAAGCAAACAACGATTATTTATTAGACTATTTGGCCCTTTCACCACACCATACCACTGACAATGCCACGATCAACGCGATTGCAGTTGCATGCATTGCACGTGAAGCACAATACCCTTGGATAGTTTTACCTTTGCACATTTCTTGACAAAGATTGTCTGATGGTTGTAAAACATCATCATGCTACGTCTGATGAAAGCCGGTCTTTTCGCACATGGTGAACGGGCGTACACGTCTCTGGAGGCAGCCGAATACAGCCATGGCCGAACGCAAGATCCTTAAAACCATCCCTTTTGGTGGCGGGTCCGTAATGGTGTGGGGTTGTGTATCTTTCGCATGGAAACTGGACTTGATCAGTGTGCATAGCATTCTTAACGGACCTCGATATCAGCATGACATCTTGAAGGCAGTTATTCCCCATTTTGATAACCATCCATTGGCCGCAAGACCGATATTCATGAATGACAACGCTTGACCTCACAGATCACCTGATGTCCGTGAATGTTTTCGTCAAAATGCGATGGAGAAAAATGTCCTTGGCCAGCACGAAGTCCTAATCTCAATTCCATAGGACAACTTTGGGACATTTTAGGCCGTCAAGTTCGAGAAAGAGACCCACCTGTCCCAAATTTACGTGAACTCGATGCTGCTTTGCATGAGGAGTGGGCTAGTATAAAGTTAAGTTCAACGTTTGGTTCAGGAAATGAGGAAGCGTTTGGCTGACGTCACTCGTGCACAAGTGGGATTAACAAAATATTGACATAAACTGTGGGCTTCTTTAGATATTGTTCCAGGATTGCACTGAATCAAACTTGATGCAACTATTCATCAGTATGCTTCAAATTGTTTTCTTTGTGATTAGTGTCCCTTTTAAGCAGTCAACAACACTAGACACAAGTATATACAAAGGATATTTCGGAAGGTTGCAACAAGGTTGATTCATTCATATAATTATTAGCATTTTCAGATCATTTACTTCAAAGCGATGTTGAGTTAAGTTGATTGAAAGTGATTTTTTAAAAAAAGACTGTCGGAGAGTGGAGATATATTTGGACCGGTGCCGAATGCGCTACGACAGTCGTAAGCCATTATTATATTTTAGTATTTCGGATGAACATAGCCTAAGATCGCGCGGGGAGAGCCATGAAACAAATACACATCTTTGGGGAGGGTCATGAAAATAATGCTATTTAGGGTAGGGTTATTACAAAAATCCTACAAGCATGCGGGGAGGGTCAGATGTTTTAATACATGACGGCACCACATGCCTTAGGTCTTATCTTAGGTCTCTAATTACGAAAACAGTAAAGTGGAATTATCTTCGAAGTTAAGCCGTCTTAGACTAACGAGACCTTTGTGGAACAGGACCCCACAAAACTCCGACCCACCCCAACTCTCACACCATCCCCTGTAATAAATGACCGGTCCCTAAATAAGAGTTATGTACTTGGTATTCCATCAAAGACAAAACGACTTCATGTATTGCGGAATAGCGCAATGATTCCACAACAACTTATAGCCAGAAGAAATAGACGGTACTGATTATCCGGATAACTCACATGACGTTTAATATGGAGAAAGATTAATGCTCAATGTAGTTCCAGGCTCCCAACGGCAATTTGTCGTTTATTAAATGGCCTCTGACATTAGACTCCCATATTTCAGTCGGCGCCAAACAAGCTCAGTTCAAAGAAAGAACGATATTTTGGTAATAAAGGTGAAAGAAATAATTAAAAAATAATCTACCAAGTAAAACCTTTATTGATAAATTTATCTCAGAAAAAAATACGTTTCACCATTCTGTCAGGTCAGGGTGAAAGAGACATGTTCAAATCCCCTAAATGTTTTTAGGGTGCTTCTATTCTAGTTTATGCCGAAAGCGAACTCGCTGTCAGTTGAGCCGTGAGAGATAATTACGTGTGGATTTGTTAATGGAGATTGGATCCGGGTATCGTTTACAAAATCTGGTAAATCTAAGATGTAATAACTTTTACCTTACGAGGACGCTAAGCTGAAGTTTAATTGGTCTTTAACTTACGAATCCAAGATGGATTTTGAGACGTTTTACTCCTTTGGAGCCATTTTAGAAATTGGTGATGTTATCATTTGCTTGATAACAGTGTTAGTATCAAACACCAAAGCGTCGCTTACATTGCAATAAAAAAAACTTGTTATGCACAGAAATATCACTTGCTTAAGATGTCTTAGACTTTCTAAACCCCCTACTCTCAACTTATAATTAAGGGACGTCTCTAAGGCCTCCGAGTAAAGACCTCTTAGGTGTAAGGGTCTCCTCAGATTAACATGTCTTAGCCTTTATCTTAGGGCTGTCATTACGAAAGCAGTAAGGTGAAATTATCTTCGAAGTAGATCCGTCTTAGACGTACGAGACCTTTTGTGGAACGGGACCCACGTTAGCAATGCCTCGTCTTTGGGCTTTGCACACGGAGCTAAAATAATTTAAGTTTCGTGTTTAAACTTTGTATGACATATAAGTATTTTAATTAAAAAAGTAAACGGTTGAATATTATCTTATATGCTTTTACTTTTTATTCCTGTTTTAATACTGACTGTTTTTAATGTATCTCATAACCCGTTTGAGTGGCATTATAACATGTGTTTTACATTACTTTCTTGCTGTTTTTTTATATAAAAATGTATGTGTACAAATAGTGAGACACACATAAACTACGTTGTATTGTTGTATTGTATTTAAAGTAAAAAGCCAAATTTCACACCCTACGTTTAACTAGTATCCGTGGAATATTTCTTTCTATCTTCTATCTGCAGGGTCCTCTTCCTCAAAGCGATCTTAGGCTAAGTTGATCAAAGTGCTAAAATATTACATTGGCTTACGATTGTCGTTGTATGCAAAGATCGATTTGGCACCGGTGCCATTCACAACCGTCCTTGAACCTGTGACCTCGAGCATAACACGGCATTTTGAGATGTATTTTTTATGCAGATATTCTGTTAACATTTTTGGTGACAATTGTGATATGCTTTGTCTATATTGATTTAAAAAAAATATATTTAAAAGAATCTTTTTATTATGTGTAGTATTGTTTCTAGTTTGTAAATATTTTGTTTTCTATTATGTAGCTTTTCGTAAATAATTTGTATTTATATCATTTTGTTGTGGGGTTCTTAATTGTTTTTATTTATATAATAGGTTATGTTACTTATGTAGGATCTACCTTACATTTATCTGAAAGAAAATATGTGTGTTTGTTTATGAGTAAATGTTTTTGAGTAAGCATTTAGTAATGTAGGCAATTAGTTGTAATTGATTTTTGGAACAAATGTTTACTTTACTATTCACTTGTATATTTACAAACATATTTACACTTGTAAATGTTTAGTAATTTACTGATCATGTATTAATTTAGTCTTTAGTTTAGTTAGTTAATTTGTTTCAAATATAATATTGTTTGTTTGGTTAGTTTAGTAAGTTAAGTTTAGTTAGTTTGGCAGCTTAGTTTACTTGGTTTACTTTACTTAGCCTACATGCTTTAGTTAATTTAGCTAAGAAGATAGACTTAGATTTAATCTTTAGTATTTTGTTAAGTAATACAGTTAAGTTAAGTAATAAAGTTTAATTAGTATGTAAGGGTGTGTGTTTTTGTCAATTCCTTCTGTTGTAAGTTCGTTCATTAAACTTAGTTAGGTATTAACTAGAGTATAACCAGGTAAGCCTTAGCTGATCGTTTACTAT
This sequence comes from Calliostoma canaliculatum, assembly GCA_032361085.1. Taxonomy (NCBI): domain Eukaryota; kingdom Metazoa; phylum Mollusca; class Gastropoda; order Trochida; family Calliostomatidae; genus Calliostoma; species Calliostoma canaliculatum. The sequence goes on from JAULCD010189766.1 coordinate 4,712, forward strand.
CGACGGATATAGATTGCACTTTAGTTTCACAAATACTAACACCATGTCATTAATCGTTTTCTTGTTTTGTCTTGTATTTGTCTTTGTGTTGCGTACTAGCTTAGATACTTTTTGGCAAGTTATTCAGTATACATTTTCTATTGCTCTGTCATCGCCTGTCAGTCACAGTTACATCACAAACTGTTTGTGTCTTACTACATCCTACCACCAATGCTCCAATACCTCAGGACGTGGACATAGAACCATATCTGGTCGTCTATGACAACAACAGACCAGATAAGTAGATGTCCACGCTTCCAACATCACTACCAGAACTGTCACCATTCCACTAAGAGCTTTACTCTGTGAAGTTCAACCTTTCAGGATACACCAACAGGGGCACCAGTTGATCCAGAGGATTTCACAGACTAGGTGGACATAGACAAAGCCAACCTTACAAGTCAAGAACTTCAGCAAGGAATGGGAGTCATCATGAAGTTTGTCAACATCTTCTCCGAGCATGACATTGGATGTAGCAACTTAGTCCGCCTCAAGATAGAAGCTGTAAATGAGACTCATTTCAAGCAACGTCATCGGCGCATACCATTAGTCATGTACCAAGAAGTTAGAAAATATCTACAGACACTTCTGTTAGCTGGAGTCATTCGCAAGTCACACAGTCCTTGGGCGTCCAAAGTGATATATTCGCTCCAGTGCCACACACAGGGGTAATTGTCATATATGTGTTGGTGAATCACAATTGTTCTCACACCCGTGAACCATGTTTGGATTGTGTCCCCCCTCCCTCCCTGCACATTTAGATACATGCACGTTTTGCTGGCTTTTCTGATAATCCTTTCGATACACCAGTGTCCTTGGCCCCAACAGGTTTTATTTGCAAAAGCCAAAAAGCCTTGTTAATTGACACTTTTAAAAGAATGTGTTGAGTTTTACAAATAAAAAATATATTGAAGTTAATTACTTCAAAAAGAAACTTCTGAAAGTATTCACTTAACAACGATATTAGCATTTAAGTAAAGTATTCGTTGGGAAGTGCTCATTTGAAAACGTTTAGATAGTGTGTGTTTCCTAATAAATCTGGACGTGGGATACGTTTACATTTAGAAATGACATTTGGATACGTGTAACATGTAGTTTTTTATGTAGTTTCTAACAGAGTGTTAAAAATGTCAGAAACACAAGGTATCTTGTGGGCAGTAATAAAAAATCGCAGTTCTTTATCGATGAAAAGTTTTCTTAACTCCATCAACAAATTGATCTGAAATGCATACACTAACTTTATTTGTGAACAGGCAAATAAAGGTGCAATCTAAGTGCTTTTACTCAACAAAACAAAAAACAACAAAACAACAAACTTGCATTACTTTCCAAAAAGTAGATAACTTACAACTCTTAAGGTTTTTGCAACCAGACCCATTAACCAAGTTTTTTCTTTGGGATATGCCTAAGTTAAAGCAAGTTAAATATTTGTAACCAAACACAATGACATGGTTTATAAGTTTACTTCCTGATCACGACTTTGCTCTTTTAGCAAAATATAAATACCTTTGCTGTGAAGGTGACGCTGAACCCAAACTTACAACTACACTTCAACAAAAAGGTCAAGTGTTTGTTCCTTAAAGCGATCCTAGGCTAAGTAGATCATACGTGGTAACATATAACATTGGCGCACGACTGTCGTACCGCATAGATCGATTTGGAACCGGTGCCATTTGGCACCGGTTCCAAAACAATCTGTGCGCTACGACAGTCGTAAGCCTATGATAATAAACAAATACACAGGACACGGTTTAAAAAATCCTTAGGATCATCTTAACACTAAGATTGCAATGAGGAACGGGGCCAGTACTAAAATTCTCTTCAGTATGGCCAAAACCACACACTATCTCGCGGTGACATTCCTTAGACGGGTTTTCAAACAGAAAGAATGAAACAGTTTCACCTGTTAACACGTGATCTGGTCCCCAAGGTATCGCTCGGCCAAGACGTTTGTTTATACCTCAAGCAGCGGCTGCCCAATGGCGCTTACCTTGCATAGAAAGCAACATGGCGGCCACGGTCAGAATTGTGTTGTCATAATTTTTCGTGACTACTTGAGGCTTATCTATTTTGAGGCATTGATTGCTTCTAAACTAATTTCTCCATCGATACATGTCGATGTCAGACCGATGGCATTCGGGATTGGTTTTCAACAGCCTGTATCAGTTTAAATTTGAAAACTAAAATGAGCAAATGTTGTGCTCAGCACTTTAAGGGTACATAAAACAAAATAGGTTTTTAGTTGTAGTAGAAGATATAATGTTATTTTGTGTTATTATGATAATAAAAACAGTTAGTGTCGGCCCCTATGTTGTAGGCAAGGTCGGGTAATCAGAACTACAACGTTGTTTTAAAATTTAGCCTAATTATAACATGCTGCTGGTCATCATGACGGTCATCACTGTTCGACACCGTGTGTAGAGGTTTTGTTTGTCTTTACAGTTACAAACATCAACAATTTTCATAAAAGTGATGTGTGGCGGATACTACCGATAGAGTTTTGAAATGCCATTTATTTTTAGAGAGATTTATATATGCAACATTCAGGCCAAACCAAAAAATGTTGTGGTTCCGATTAAATGCCTTTAAAATTTAAGGTAGGCAGGTCGGTCGGGAATTTTTTTTATTAAATGTTTTTCTTCTGATATCAAATTTTTATCTTTAAAGTGCTGAATGGATTTCAGGCAGTCTTAAAACTGTGACTACCTTGTGCTGTTGAAAACCTATCCTGTGATAATTTCTTTAAAAAAGCTCCTGTAGGAGCTCTTTTAAACAAATTACCACAGGAAAGGTTTTCAACAGCCTGTATTAGTTAGAATTTGAAAGAAAATGCGTAAATGTTGTGCTCAGGTTTTCAGATGCAGTTTATGATACAATGTTTGGGTGTTTTTTTTTCCATTATGGTAATAAAAAAGTTAGGGTCGGCACCTGTATTGTAGGCAAGGTCAGGTAATCGGAACTACAACAATTTTTATTTTTGGCCTCATCTGCATTACATTTATGTCTGACGGACTCCTCTGTACACTGAATAAGAGTAATGGATGCTTGAAGGATCATTATGCTTGACAAGGTTACACGAATCTGTTCCCAAACGTCGCACCCCGCTCTATAAAGGAATTGTCATTCATAAATCCTAGATAAATATGTATATAAATTATATGAATAATGTCTGTATATCCCCCCATTGCTATTCAGATTTAGGAATTTGAAAAGTATCAACGAATTAACTTTTTCATGGCACATTAAATATTTAAACATTTCTCTGACATTGATGTCTTACATATAAATCTCTGAACGCCAAAGACGTGAAAATGTTGATTTTTATAATCTTGTTTTTATATATTCATTTGTCAAATTATCAACTTAAATCTTTAAAAATCTATCATATCTTAACATTTTGATGAGATCTATCACAAATAAGTCAGGTGATTAATGACCAAAGAACAATATGGTAATTGACACTTCACGATGATAATAGTTTTAATTTTAACTAAAATAGACTCACCACTCTTATGGTTACCTCCTGTCATCGTATATTATCAAATGATATAATTTTAGTTAATTTCAGTTTGTTCAGTGAAGCTAATTCCGTATGGCAGGTTTCACTGCATCACATAACGCATTGGTGATACAGGACTTGTCGCCGCGATATTAATGAAATTTGTTTTGATAATGGCGTTAAACCCTAACTCCCCTACTCGCCCACTCACCAACTTACCCTCTCTCGAATGGCAGACATTGGCCATAGAGCCGAAGATCTAGACCAATGTTCAGGGGCACTTGATCTTGTTTTTCTGTCTCTGAAGTGCATCACTTTCGGTTTGTTTGGAAGGAGATTAAATTGACAGAGAGAAGTCGCTTTTCACTTTACACATGTCACTCAAAGACTGTGGATTGGTCCAAAAGTACAACATTCAATGACCACTCAGCATTGTGTTTTACTGAACAATCTCTAGAATTATTTCAAATCATGAAGTAGAAAGGGATATTTTTCCTGATGCAGACAACAAAAATATAATAATTAGAAAAATACAATGCACAAATAATAAAAATGAATAATCATAACAAAAAGCACCACAATAACCCCCCCCCCCCCCACCTACACACACATATACACAAAAATGCCACAGCAATATCTTAGGTTATAAACTGTTCAACCTTTACGGAGCAATATTTTCGATTTACAAATGTTCCAAAGAATAAACTTGTTAATTTAGTTCACATTTTACAACAAAGTTTGCCTAAGTTAACTGAACCCATTGCTCAAGTGCTATCCTGTGATAATTTGTAAGTTTGGAGTTATGTCTTATTATTGGCTTACGACTGTCGTAGCTTCGCCACTAATTGCTGTAATATTGCCCAAGCGGTGTTAAACAATAAATCACTCACTCACTGTCGTAGCGAAGAAATCGATTTAGAACCGGTGCCGAATTGGTCCAGATTTCACGAATTATGTTACATTATAGTATATGCAAAGTGTGTGAGTGAGTGCGTGAGTGAGTGAGTGAGTGAGTGAGTGAGTGAGTGTGATAAAAATAATGCCATAAATACTACATTCACAAGCATCTTTATTATGTAGAAAATTTAATATCCAACTACTGGGGAAAAGAAACTTATAAATGTTGCTCACCAGGTTTAAACAGAGAAACAAATATAAATCTGATTTACGCTATCCTTGATTTCATCCATGTGAAAGGCAACCTCGGACCACAACTAAACTTTTGGTGTTAGTGTTACGTTCCATTTGCCCAATTTCAGACGGTTTCTGTTTCATGTCACAGATGACTTATTTTGGCGTCATAAAAACACAGCAGTTGTTAGGTCTTCTGTAAGAAACTGTTTTGAATAGAATCAGTAGCTCAGCAGGTTTATAAACAGAACAAAAATGCAGATTTGATCTACGATATTTCTACTTACAGCCATGTAAAAGTCAATCTCGAACAACTAAAAAATTTTTGTCATTCGGTGTTGTAGGTCTTATGTTATAGTTGTCTAATCTCAGACCATGTGGTTCCATGCCACACATGGTCAAGTTGTGGCGTCATAAAAATACAGCCATGTTTAATGACGCCAAACTCGATCATCTGTGACATGGGACAGAAAGTGTCTTAAACAGACCCGTGGACACTTTACCAGGACCGCGTTCCTCAAAGCAATCTTAGGCTAAGTTGATCGTAAGGTGTAAAATATAACATTGGCTTACGACTGTCGTAGAGTAGAGGTCGCTTTGGAACCGGTGCCAATGGCACCGGTTGCAAAGCGATCTCTGTTCTACGACAGTCGCAAACCTGTGATAAGAAACATTGTTTCAAAAATCACTTACAATCAGCTTAGCCTTAGAACGCTTTGAGGAACGGAGCCAAGATCACATCGCATTAATGGACTACATACTTCACTAGGTTAATGGACTTCGTACAAAGAGTATTGTTGAATTTGTCATTAACAAAGCTCTTGATCGGTAAATCGATTGGATTGGTCCGAGTGCTATAAGTGTAAATAGGTTTTCATACAATGCAACGGTTATCGTGTGTTTGGTTCATATTTACTCGGCAGGACAAACACAAATAACTGTAGCTGAAGTCAGCAAGGCTATGTATCCTGGATATTTCCGACAAAACTGATCCATAATCAAGTGAATGTATTTACGTTGTGAAACTGTTGGACTGTACAGACGTTAAAAGTGTGGGAATGACAAGAAAATCCGGCATGATGCACATTGTTATCATTCTGATGTTGTTATCAAAGACAGTCGAGTCGAAGCTAACACAAATGGAAATCCAATCAAAACTTGTTGAGGACAAACTTAAAGGGTACAATAACGTTGTACCACCAACAACCATTGACGAAAAACCTGTGCCAGTTACTATTGGGTTTGGAATTTTGAACATGGTTGACATAAACGAGAAAGAACAATCGCTAACAGTGAATGGTTGGCTTAATGTTAAATGGAACGATCCCCGACTTTCCTGGAATGTTGATGATTATAACGTATCTAAAGTGTATTTTAAACAGAAAGACATATGGGTTCCAGATTTGTTTATCATAAACACTTTGTCAAATAGAAAGCACCAGGGGCATGATGACATGCTATGTCGTACCACATCAACTGGGGAAGTTGTTTGGGCACCAGGAGATTTGTATAAAACTAAATGTGATTTGGATGTAACGTATTTCCCCTTTGATTCACAAAAGTGTAAAATTGTTGTGACAAGCTGGATGCTGACAACACAATCCTTATTTTTAATTCCAGCACTTACTTCAAACTCTTCAGTGTTTGACAATTACATTGCTAAAGATGCTGCGAACAGTTTGTGGGATATCATCAGTATAGAATCACAAACTGATAAACAGGACCACTACGGTGTTGACGCTGTGGAATTACTGATGAATCTAAGAAGGCGTCCTTCCTTCTACATTATAAATCTAATTCTGCCTTTGATATGCATTTCAGTATTAATATGTTTTGTTTTTGTTATGCCTATGGAGAAGGGAGACAGAGTGAACTTTGCGATGTCTATTCTTTTGTCATTTGTTGTGTTCCTAACCCTTCTTAACAACCATTTGCCAGAGACATCCAGACAGGTCTCATTCATGACCATCTATCTCACAGCTCTCTTTGGAATTGGAACTCTGTGTTTAGTTCTTGCAGTTATCTCATTAAAGTTATCAACATATTCTGAGTCAACAAAAACATCCTCTTGGATTAACAAGATTTTAAATCCGAAGAAAAGGATAAAACACCCCAAACAGCGTAAAAGCAGCCTGAAGGACAGTGAACTCGAAATAAACGAAGACCAAACTTTATCAAACACAGACTCAAGTGCCGAATGTCCAACCTGGACGAAAGTCTCAGAAGATTTGGATCAGATGTTTATGGTCTTATTCCTTCTTCTCATTTCTCTGACTAATGTTACATATTTTATTGCAGTATTCTTAACAAAGAGTTAATGTCAGGCTTTTAAAAATAAAACTACGAGTTTTAATTCAAGACACAAGGGATATAAAACCCCAAATATTGTGAGTTTGGATTGTATCTCTCTTTCTTTGGCAAGTATTCCTGTATTGTTATTGCTTCTCGCGCGTAATATTAGAAAACGTTTAATGAAGTTTCAATTTGGTTTGGACGTAATTATTTGTATTGTTTATGAACGTTGAATCTGACAAATGATTAAACTGGAACAACTCTTAGTATGGACACTATCGGACATACTAGTTTGGACAAAAGCAAATATTGGTGGGAAATGTGCCTTTTACAACAAAATTATTTTGATTATTTTCTTTAGTATGCGGGTGAAGATATGATGCGACTAACTAGGGAGGTTATTGTGTGCAAGCACTTTCAAAAGACTAAATAAAACTAAACAATAGTCAATCAGTTCAGTTTACAAATGTTCAATTTGTTGTAAACTGCTCACAGGAAATGTACACAGCTTATATATCAGCCCATTAGTCGATTACTTCAAGTATTGTTAACATTTGACGTCATGGACGGTGTACTGAGACACAGATATCAACAGGATCAATACCAGTACAGCATATCGACGCAGAAATGGTAAGGGCTTATTTGTCGGGAATATGATAAATAGTTTGGATATAATTGCTCCACTTTGAAATGGATGTATCTTTAATGTGAAGCTGTTCTGAGTATACAGGTGTTCAAAGTGGGAAAATAGCACAAAACAACGTCATAATGAAAGTTTTATTTTTCCTGATGTTGATGTCAACGACAGTAGATACAAAACTAACGTAAATGCAAATCCAATTAAAACTTTTTTTTCAGGACAAGCCTAACGGGTACAATACTATTGTCCAACCAACAACCATTGACGAAAAACCTGTGACAATTACAATTGGTTTTGGGATTTACAACATGGTTGACATAAACGAGAAGGAACAATCTCTTACAGTGAATGGTTGGATTAGTGTTTCTTGGAACGATCCCCGACTTTCCTGGAATGTTGATGAGTATAACGTATCTGAAGTGTATTTTAAACAGAAAGACATCTGGGTCCCTGATTTGTGTATCGTAAACACTTTGTTAAATAGAAAACACCATGGACATGATGACATGTTATGTCGTACAAAATCAACTGGGGATATTATTTGGGCATCAGGGGACTTGTATAAAAATGTGTGAATTGGATGTAACATATTTCCCATTTGATTCTCAAAAGTGTAAACTTGTTGTGACAAGCTGGATTATGACAAGGCAATTCTTGACACAATCAACTGGGGATGTTCTTTAGGCACCAGGAGACTTGTATAAAATTAAATGTGAATTGGATGTGACATATTTTCCCTTTGATTCTCAAAAGTGTAAACTTGTTGTGACAAGCTGGATTATGACAAAAACCTTTTTGACTATAAGTCCAGCACTTTCAAATGCTACAGCCGATACCAACTATGTTGCTAAGGATGCTGCCAATAGTTTGTAGGACACCATCAGTGTGGAATCGCAAATTGATAAACAGCACCCCTTTAATATTGATGCTGCTGACGCTGTTGATATTAATTACTCTTAGAAGGCGTCCTCTCTTCTACATTATAAATCTAATTCTGCCTTTAATATGCATTTCAGTACTGATGTGTCTTGTTTTAATTATACCTAATTAACTTTGCCATGTCTTTCCTTTTGTCAGTTGTTGTTTTCCTGACCCTTCTTAACAACCACTTGCCAGAGACATCCACACAAATCTCATTCATGACCCTCTACCTTACAGCTCTCTTTGGAATTGGAACTCTGTGTTTAGCTCTTGCAGTCATCTCATTAAAGCTGTGAACATGTTCTGACGCAACACAAATACCCTTTTGGATTAAACAGATTTTTAATCAGAAGAAAAAAGTGAAATACCCCAAACTGCGTAAAAGCAGCCTTGAGAATAATGCTTTTGAAACATATGAAAATCACTCTGCGGCAAATAATTTGAATGACGGATGTCTAACATTGGCTAAAGTGTTAAATGATATGGATCGAGTACTTGTGGTGGTATTTCCTGTTTTGATTTCTCTAACCAATGTTATATATTTTGTTTCAGTTTTCCTAACGAAGAGTTGATCTCATGTCTATTTGAATAATAATTTGAGTTTAAAGCTGTGTCATGTTTACCTTTACCGTGGCGCATAGTTTTAGAGACGTTATCCTCGGTGGCATAACCTTGCATTTTTAAGGATTTCGTTCATCCCATTTAGATCCTGTTTGTTCATGCAGCTCATGGAAATATCCGGGTCAGGCTATGATAAGAAACAACTCCACAGGACATTGTATGAAAAATTGCTTACGATCAACTTAGCCTAACATCGCTTTGAGTAACGAGGCCCTTGTCGGTTTGGAGTCGAAATATGATGTCTGAGTGGGGAATTCATGATAACTGCTACATGTGGTAATGACTGGTCGGTTTAGAGTCAGAATACTGTTTCTAGGTGGGATATTAATGTTCACTGCCACATATCGTAAGGACTGGTTTAGAGTAGGAATACTGTGTCAGAGTGGGGAATTCATGTTAACTGATGCATCGTACCAGCGAGTTCAGCATCCACCCCAGTAGTGCGGAACCTTTCCGAAGATCGGGTGTAATGTTTGCATAACCATTGGATTGTCATTACAAGCCAAAATTCACAAGCTGCAGTCGACCATCCTAGGTGTTTCCCTTACAGTAACTCTGACCACTGCGATATAACTGAAACACTACTAAAACACGTTAAACAAGTGGTGTAACTATAGGGCGATACAGTATCGTATCCCGATACAAGGACCACTATACGATACATCGATTTGAAGGATGCGTATTGCGATACATAGTACATAATTGATGAACCATATTAATGCACTAAATGTAACTTATAATTGTAGAATTTGAAAATTGCTAATCGAAGAAATATTCGATAACAGCGAACGTCTCCCGAATTGACACTATTTATAAAATGGCACATGCTAAATCTCCCCACTGTTGGTTAATTTCTTACCTTTAAATATTTTAATTTTAAAGAGACATAGTAAACTATTTCTTTTTGAAAACTAAACTTCTACACATGTCTTAACCCTTACAGTGCTGAACTGGGCTGAGTATAACTCAAAACTGTTTCGACCTTGTGCTGTTGAAAACCATTCCTATAGGAGCTCTTGTACACAACTTATTACAGGAAATATTTTTGTTAGTCCATTTAGAATATAGTCTAAACATTGAAAATGACAAGTGTTGAGTTCAGCACTTTAAGGGTCAAATGTATCGTGATATGTATCGTATCGCGACCCGTATATCGTATCGCGACTCACCACCCCCCACCCATATCTGACAACACTACGTTAAACCCTAATTCACCCACTCACTTTTCGTTTTCTTCTGGTGAGTGTCCATTCACTGTCAGGGCTTCAATTGCATTTCATGGCATCGACAAGTTGTCTTGTAGTGAATGTCATGGTCAAGTCGTTAAATTACTGGCGACAAATCGTATTCCTCACAAAATGGGCACAACTGGATCAGTTGTGTTTAGATTTGTTCATTATGACAACTTTTTCATAATATAATATGCTACAGCATTTAGACAATATCATTTCGTGTTGTCTTACAAAGGTGTCAAGTGCCATGCAAAAATATGCCTGTTTTACTTGCTTCTTATAGAACAGTTGTAACCCCGTTTTGTAGTTCTTCAGTTTTAGAGAATTCGTTCCATGAAGTACAACAAATCTATCTTTAATTTAGAAGATAATGAAACTTTGGTGTTTATTGATATCTTCTTATTCAAAGGTTTAAAAAATACCTGTGTTGGGAACATGATTTGATTGTGTTTACCGCCTAACGGAAGATAAATCAATTTCTTAAATGTTTGTATTTATGTACAGCTATGCGTGATTTGTACTATTAGTCATTTAATTGCATGAATAACAACAAGTCATTTCTTGAGATGTAACACATCTTACATACGTATTTGTATGAATAACGACGATACATATTTTGGTGTATTTATCGTACACGTGTATTTGTGTGAGTAATTCAAAGTCATTTCCTTATCTGTACGGCGTCTTACACATGTATTTGTATAAACAACGACAAACCCTTTTTAGTCGTACCACAGTGTATACATGTATTTGTTCAGCTCACGACAAGCCATTTCTTTGGCTGTACCGCACCATACACATGTATTTCGAAATAATAATAAAAGATTTCCTTGGCTGTACGGCATTTTGTACATATATTTGTGTGAATAACAACAAGCCATTATCTTTGATGTACAACATTTTTTACATGTATTTGTGTGAATAACGACAAGTCAGTTATTTGGCTGTATCGTAGCTTATTCTTGTATTTGTAGGAATAACAAGCCTTTTTCGTAGATGTACTGTATCTTATACAATTTATGTGAATAATCTTAATCCACGTTGTCAGCTGTACCATTTCTTTTGTATTTAGTTGTAGTGTTGAAACATCTATTACCAAATTAACATAAAGATATGGCCTGCTTAAATCAATGTTGTATTTGCCTTATATAGATTTGCACAATAAAGTCACAATGTTAACACAAGTTTTCGTTATTTCGTTTGGTTTTATGCATTACAATCAGTGCTGGACGTGATCCCTTTTAGGCCAAAAATATAAAAATGTTGTGTTTCCAATTACCCGATCTTGCCTACAGCATAGGTGCCGATCCTTATCTTTTTATTATCATAATGACAAAAAAAACATATCATATACTGCAGCTGAAAATCTATTTTATCTTATTAACCCTTGAATTGCTGTGCACAATATTTGGCCATTTTAGTGTTCACATTCCAGATAATACAGTCTGTTAAAAACCTATATATCACAGGATATATTTTCGACAGCACAAGGTGGTCACAGTTGTAAGATTGGCTGAAATCCACTCAGCACTTTAAGGATTAAACTTTGATATCAGGAAAAA
>JAULCD010189767.1:0-10719 GCA_032361085.1 Calliostoma canaliculatum
GCTAGAAGAGAAATTTTCCAGCATGACAACGCAAAACCGCATACAGCACGCATTACAACAGATTTCCTTGCCAACAAAAACATTACTGTACTTCCATGGCCTTCAACATCCCCGGATCTTACCCCAATTGAACATTTGTGGGACCAGTTGGATAAACGTGTACGACGCCGACAACCACAAACGGCTAGTCAACAGACACGTCAACAGCTAGTCGATGCGTTGTAGAATGAGTGGAGAAGAATCCCACAACGGCGGATACAGTCTATGCCCAGGCGATGCAGAGCAGTGATTGATGCTCGTGGTGGTCACACCAGATACCAACGTTAATTAAGTTAATAAGGCATCTCTGATAACACTGAATTGTCACCTATGCGTTTCTTTTCTGGGCCAGTGTAATATTTTCTCGTCTATTATGTATCAACGAACGGTCTCTTTTAGTAAGGGAATATGGTGATGAATGTCGTAATTTAAAGATTTTAATTACTTACATTTAAAAAATTATATTTCCAGTCTCTTGTTGGCATTGTTGTCGCCAGCTAAAATATTCTGCACATAACCTTTAATAACACTTTAATAAAACATGTATATCTAAATACGTCTTGTTGTACAGTTATATTTTAAGTACACGTGGGCGCAAACGAATATGGCGTCTTATTGTCGGGCACATATGAAGTCTTGGTGAAAGCTATCAAATTTGCGTTTTGAACCAAACATGTATTTGGTGATAAAAGTAATTATAGAAACGTTAAGTTAAATCTGATTCTCTATCGAAAATATCTCTACTCAAAACAAAATATATCACATATTGAAGACTGGCAGTATTTTGTAAACATCTTAGGGATAATTTCAATGTTTCCGATGTCTATAGTTGCATGATGACATTCAAAGGGCAAAGTGACCGAGCAGGGAGATATTCTATGAATAACAACTTCTTACTGCAATTTATGTCATTGCATACATTGCAATAAGAAGATGTTATTCATAGAATATCTTCCATGCTCATTAAACCAACTTTTCAAAAGCACCTCAATAAAAATTAACCTAAACAAAGTGCGGACACACAATTAATTGTTTGGCGTCAAACTTGCCTGTCATTTTGCAATTAGGTTTTATCAGAATGAACGGAAATGAATGTTTTAAAAGCAAATTACCGGAATGTTCGGCTCTATGAAAATGAATAATATTAAACACTTTCAAAAAGTAATTGAGCAAATGTATTTAACTCGTTTGATGTCAGGAGTGACCTTCAAATTTTCTCGCTACATCGACAAATAATAAAACGTCCTTATCATGTGTTCGTAATAGAATATTTTTGTGTGTTTGGTTTCAGTATTTTTTTCCTTTTCATACAATATTTTTTGCTTTTGCTCAGTGTCAGACCGAGCACAGCGATACTGTTATAGTGTATACTTTTAACTTTATAATAAAAAATATCAGAAAGTTACAAAATATGTTTTAATATATACATCTGGTGAAGGTATTGCAACACGAAACTGAAATTCGACGTGTGCCTATTTTTTGCAATACAAAAGGATGCTTCAGGTATGTTAAGAGCTCTTCTCACAAATACATTTCCAAAACGCAACAACAACAACACTTACAAGTGCAATTAACATACACGAAGGCCAGTAGGGAACCCGTCTTCATTGAGCATTGAGCTTCATTGTGACAAATTTGAAGCAAACAACAACAGTATGGAGCAACCGCAGATTTCTTAAACCAAAAGATGGCAGACTGTTGGCATGCGATATGCTGGAATGTCACAATAACAATCTAACTCTATTAAGTCATCATCACTCGACCATTAGTCAGATCTTGAACAAAACCGCGAAATAAACTATGTAAAATATATGAAACGATTAAGCAGACTTCCTTGTACAACTGCCCTTGTACAAGACCCCCCTGAGACGACTGTAAGCTTTCCTTGATAACTGTATTCTCACTGGACAAAAGTACCAGCGATACATCGTTAAACATGCTGTGGTTCCTCATGTTGACAACCATTCCCTCCATACAAGGTCCGTCTTCATGGACGACAATGCTAGACTCTACAGGGCACGTGTAGTTGGACGCCCTCACTGCATTGCTTTATCCAGCTAGAGATCCAAAACTGAACCCAAATGAACACGTGAACAGAACATAAATCTTAAGATCTTAATGCATATTAACTTCTTTATTTGTCTGTGTATACAATTTAAAAAGTAGCCAACTACGTTCACATTTGTACCAACAAGTCAATATCATTTTTGTTCTATCGCTATTTGTGCATTTCAACATGGAGTGAGGACAAAGTGAAATGCTCAAAGACAGTAACACTCTTGGTTCGAAGGTAACAGGTTTAACTGGATTACATAATCACATTGGTGATGCAGGATTTCCTCCTGCCATTGCTGCCTAGCAGTACAACCCATACTATACCAATTAGTTTAGAATTAGAATTTCTTCATATTAAAAAGTATTAACAACTTTTATAACACAAAACTATTATGGATTACAGCTTCTTTAAGTGCTAGTCCTTGCCCCTTCGTCGTCGTGCTTTACAATTAAAGAAGTTGTAATTCATAATATTTTTGTGTTATATCTACACCAACTCCTAAATGCCATTTAAGAATCTTATTAACAACTTTACTTATTCAATTGATTTTACCCCCTTAAGCGTTAGCGTCACTATATGTTGATTTCAGAACCATGTCGAACCTCTATTGGCTGTTGAAAACCTATCCTGTGGACATTTATTTAAAAGAGCTCCCACAGTGGATCTATTTTAGATAAATGACCACATGATAGGTTTTAGTAGTTAAAGGTTTTCAAAGTTTAAATTAATACTAATACTGTTGAGCAATTAAATAGTGTTTTCCAGACTGTAACAAATGGGTTAGATCAAATGGTAACATATAAAACTGGCAGTTTAATGTCGGTTATAACCTATACGTTCTGCTTCTCTGCTTCGTAAAAAAAATGCCAAAATTATTACAAACCGTGTTCTTTCAAAAAAATCTCACCGCGGATAGCTAAAATATTGCTCATGCGGCGTTAACCAATAACAATCTTTCAACAACAAAAATAAAATAATTTGTTCTTTAAAAAGTTAACTATTTACAACGATTTTGGCATTTGTAGACCAGACCCTTTGCCCCTGTACATGTGATTGTATATCGGCCAAGTCATATCCGTCATGTCTGAGATACTTCCGGCTGAGTGTTCATGACAGTCCAATTATTGTGCTTATGATTCTGAATTACAACAATGGATGCAAAGTTTCAAACTAAAAACAATTGAGCCCATGCCAAAAAGTGTGTATGACCTTGGACCTTACATATCTGTATGGTCGAATGTATTTCACTGTCACAAAACGACTAAAGACTAATAACTAGTACTCCAATAACTGATAACTGATAACTGAACACTCTGTTGTGATTTTTAGTGGGGTGTAAAAAGCATCTACTTATAATTTTTCGCAGGAAATATATTAGAAATAGAATTGGTATTCTAACTCACACGTGCTCGTAATAGTAACCTGATCCCCATATTGTACACTGAACAAAGTGTATCGAAATTATTTAGCGAATTCCCATTGGTTTTATGAGATTTCCATAGGAAATCTCATAAAACCAGTAAAAATCTGCTGAATAATTTCTATGCATTTTTTTCTAGTGATACCCATGGTATTAACCCTTACAGTATTGAATTTGAATAAATAGGACCTAAAACGGTTATAAGACTTTGCTGCTGAAAGTCATTCCTGTATAAATGTTTATATATTTACGACAAGGAAACGGGCAACGGACAACAGACAACGGACAATAAACAATGTGTTTATAACTTGAACAAACTATTAAGACTTCATTGAACATGAAGGCAGTGCAGGTACAGTCGATGATGGCATTAGGTGTTTGTGAAAATGTTAGCACGTTCAGTTTTTTCCGATAACATTGTTCATTCAACCTCCGGGAAATCATTTCTCTACCTCTTAGAATTTTGATTTAGCACAGTTAATTCTAATCCAATTTACTTGCAAAATTTGTTTGTAACCAAGATGGGAAGTAGAGAAGTATATTACCAAGATAGGGTTGAAAACATTGTAATCAAACATAGGTCGCGTTTAATTAAATAACGTACTTGCCTAGTTCAACAGTGGTTGACGCTAATTAAATGCACTCAGAAGCAAGCACTGGACCCCTTTCTAATTTGTACTTTGTACCATTTAACCAAGATAATGTTCACCGAGTCCGTATTGGTCTTAAAACAACGTATGAGCGCTGGAGACATCATATGCTGCTTTCATGTTGATTTGCTCAATATCACTGTCTTTCATCTAAATTAAATGGGTTGTTGAAAAACTATCCTGTGGTAATTTGTTAAAAAAAGTTCAGCAGGGCAATTATCAGTGCACTAAATCACCTGTCATGTATTAACCCTGTACTTTTATTTTGGCGTAATGCCATGACCAAATAGTTCTGTTCTTACTGAATTGTTTAAAAGAGCTTTTCAAAAGACTTTTTTTCAAAAGACTACCACTGGATAGGTTTTTCACAGCCTTGTTTTGGTTGGATTCTGGGTCATGTTCCTCAAAGCGATCTAAGGCTAAGTTGATCGTATGTGCTATAATATAATATTTGCTTACGACTGTCGTAGCGCATTCGGCACCGGTTCCAAATCGATCTCTGCGCCACGACAGTAGTAAGCCTATGATACGAAACAACTCCACAGGAAATAGGTTTTTTTACAAAACGCTTTAAAATCGTTATCGATCACCTTAACACTAAGATCGCTTTAAGGAACGGGGGCCTGGACATTGAAATAGATATGATACGGCTAACGTTGTAAGTGTTAACATGGTTAAGCGTGGACATGAATATAGTTACCTATTTGAACATGTGTCACAGTGAAGTACGGACGAAATGGCCCATCAAATAATCTGGCATTTTTTTAACTGAACTATAAAAATGAGTGTTATACAATGTATAACATTGGCAAGTATCCTACCTCAGTCAATGTTGATTTCGATCGGTTATTTGTGGTTAACACAGACAGTTCAACTTCAAATTGATAACATTAAAACCATCATCTTGTTTATATTTCATTACGAATTTTTTTTTTAATGTATTCTAGTTAGAACTATAGATTATATAAGGGACTCAACCACGCAAAGGGATAATACATTAATGTTTTTTCAGATAGCGTTACCCCAAATATAACATATTATGTGTTTGTCTCTGTCTAAATAGCATCAAATTAAATGTCCTAGTTCGGTCAAAACATTAAAAAGTTAAACCCTATGATACATGTGTTTACACATATTACATATCCACGCCTCCAGATGAATCGCTATTTATGTTAGCAAAGCGTATCAGTTGGCTCGCTGTAATACTTTAAATGACGTATGGACATAAAGACTTAGGGCAGTTCATGTCAAACAGTGCTTTGGAGGGCTACGAAAATCAATATTTCTGTGAATATTATCCCTCGGAGCGTTTATGGCGTAGTATAATGATTTCAGTATGTTGACTTGTCAATATCATAGTCTGATCCGAGGCTGTTAAAATTATATGTGGTAATTTGTTTAAAAGCGCTCACGTAGGATATCTAGAAAGATATTTTAAACACATAACCACAAAATTGATCTTTAACAGTTACAAGGGGCTACAGTTTTAAAGCCTCTTCTCTCTAATTCAGCACTTTTAGACTCATACATGTCCTTACAAAGAAATGATATACCAAAAATGTTTACTTCTTACAATTGCATTTGACTAATCGGTTGGTTTTTAATGCTAAACTTGTAAATGTGTACTTTTAGCAATTTAATAAACCTTAAAAAATCTTCTTTTTAAAGTGCACGTATGTTTTACATTTGAAAAGCACATCCGTTCTTAGAAGTCGCTTACGAAATAATAATTTAAAAAACGTATATATAATTTTACACTAATTTACTTTAGGTATTGACTTTCAATTAGTGTATATTGCTGAAAGAGCAAGTACAAAGCCGCACTAAAAGGGCCAGTAATCAATGGCTTCAACCAACCCGGTCATTACTCTGTAGAGACCAGCCCCTGATTGCAGGAACCATTACTGACAAGTAGTTTACGTGGGCTGGCTTCCGGCAACATTTCTCCCATCACACATCTATCCATTAACTCATCTATTTAAATAAGTGAAGTCTGGGGCATTTATTAAACAGGTCATGCTTACCCTTGGCGATCATCAATTGTCATCGCTTACACTAAAAAAACTGTATGGAAAATATTCAGCGAATTTTCATTGGTTTGGTGAGATTACCGTAGGGAATCTCATCAAACCAATTGTAATCCGCTGAATAACTTTCATACATTTTTTCTAGTGTTATTGTCAGTAAGGTTTGCATTTGGCTTTAAGTTAATTTCCTTTAGTATATATTTAAACAGAAAAAGTCGGTTACAATATTACGCCAAACTAAATATAGAATATTACACTCTTCCCCGTGTCATATCGTTTTTATGAAACGAGTGAACTGTTCTGATGTCTGACAAACAAAAGTTCAGATACAATAACTTTAACGAGTTTCATTCAAACAGTATGGCACTTGGGCAAGCTTAGTATTGTATTTATTATTCTCCTTCCAAAATGTAAATATAGCTCAAACATTTTTTTGTTCTTCTTATACCCGTTAATCTATCTTAACGTGAGGTATTGATGTTTTTTTATAACTTTAAATGTACACACTATCAAGTTTTCAATTGTTAAACTCATCTGCGACATAATAAACACTAATTAAAGTAACCATGCATGTGTTCAACTTTCATGTTTTATGTTCAATAAAGTCTTTCACTTATAGTTGGTTCAAGTTATAAACACATTGTCCGTTGTCCGTTGTCCGTTTCCCTGTCGTGAATATATAAAAACTTTATTTTGATACATCCTATAAAAGTTGTACTATAGTTACCATTACATATGAGATTTAGGTTACCATTAAAAGCATGTTTCAGTCAGTGGATTTATAATTCTATTCCTAAAATAGTTATTTCAAGAGGAACAATTGAGTAGATGCCTTTAATACCTTACAAAAAGTCACTACATGATGATCAGTTTGGTTATCAGTTATTTATAATAACGAATATAGGTCTTTCGAATCAATTTTTGAAAGTAAAATAATCTAGACAATTAAAAATGTATTCAACTACACAGCCAAAAACTCTTTGCCACGGCTTCACTCGTTTTTCTTTTGAAACCTTTCATAAGCTGACAGTTGTAATATAAACTCGGGGACACAATGATTGGACTGTCACGGACACTCGGCCGGAAGCATCTCAGACATAACGAATATGACTGTCACAACCATACGTGGCCAACATAACTCGCATGTACAGGGCCAAAGAGTTTGGTCTAAAAATGCCAAGATCGTTTAAAAGATGTATGTTTTAAAAGAATAATCACAATGTTAAAAGTACACACTTTAAAAAAATTTAACGAGGAATTTGAAGTATTTTGGAAATATATCATCGTTGACGCTGTATGGCTGTGCTATGGAAAAGTTACTGAAACTAAACATACACAAATATTATATTACCAACAAATAATGAGGACGTTTATTATTTTGTCCATGTAGTGAGGTTTCAAAATTCGAGACATAAAACGAACTTAATAAATTCTCTAAATTTCTTTTTAAAAGTATTTTAAATTATTCATTTTCAGGCAGTGATACATTCAGGCAATTTGCTTTTAAGATTTATTTACGTTTATCTGATAAAACAATTTTGCAAAATCTGAAGCCAAACAATGACATGCATGTCCGCACCTTGTTCAGGTTAACTTCTTTGAATGACATTCTGGAGGTTGATGTGATGAACAATAGAAATATTCCATGGATGAAAACTTCTTATTGCAATGTATGTAATTAATCAATAGAAAATATCCCTTGCTCGATCACTTGGCCCTTTAAAAAAATAATCATGCAATTATAGAGCATTGAAAACATTAGAAGTATCCCTTAGATGTTTACAAAATACTGTCAGCCTTCATTGTAGACGTGATAACGTTTGTTAACACGCGTCAAGATATTATTGATAGAGGTTTTCCTTTAACTCAACATTTTTATAATTACTTTTATCGCGACATGCATGTATATGCATAGTTCAAAATGCAAATCTGATAGATTTCCACCATGACTTTATGTGTACCCGACAATAAGACGCCATATTTGTTCAAGTGCGCCCACGTGTACTTATTGAAATATATCTGTACAGTAAGACGTATATGTATGTTTATTAAAGTGTTATTAACGATTATGTGCAAACGATTTAGCTTTAAAAGTAAAAATGGCAGGTTTTGGCGGCAACATTGCCAATAAAAGGACTGGGTAATATAAAAAAAACATTAATGTGAGTCATTAAAATCTTTAATATTACCACAGTCTTTTGCAATGCAATCGTAAATTTGCGACGTTGTAAGCAATGCCACTGAGTCAATGAATTATGTTTGCAAATATTAACAATCATTGTATACAGTGCACTTTTTGTTTAGAAAGTACACTGTTTACAACGATTGTTGGCATCTGTAAATCTACTCCATTGGTTTAGTAACATCGTTTACGATGTCGTAAATGTACGAAGGTTTTGTGAAACGGCGCCCAGCAGTACCAGGGTGACCCTTTACATCTTAAACTTGTGTCACCTGAGGGAACTGATTTGCCTCAGACAGTTACAAGCACTAGAAAAAAAATTATAGAAATTATTTAGCGGTTTTCTATTGGTTTAATGAGATTTCCTGCGGAACTCTCATCAAACCA
Organism: Calliostoma canaliculatum; assembly: GCA_032361085.1. Taxonomy (NCBI): domain Eukaryota; kingdom Metazoa; phylum Mollusca; class Gastropoda; order Trochida; family Calliostomatidae; genus Calliostoma; species Calliostoma canaliculatum. Next base: position 8,762 of record JAULCD010189767.1, read on the forward strand.
ATAGAAAACCGCTGAATAATGTCTATACATTTTTCCAGTGTTAATTACCAAACAATAGACAACTTCTCGTCGAAATATTATAAGGAAGCTAGTTACACAATAAAGCGAGGTTGGAAGCAGGCAGGACTACTGTGAGGGACACTAGTTGGTTTGTGTACACTGTCACTAGGATTACTGTGTATTTGTGTTTTAACTTATTGAGTAACTTGTTTGCTTACATTCGATGACGTGTTGCAATGAATAAAGTTTGTTAAACACCACTCGCTTATTTTCCGCTTTTAATTTTTGCGCTTTATATTTTTGCGAATGAGTCTCATTCGCAAAATTCGCAATAATAAAACGGTCGCAAAAATTTCCCTGTTTACAGTATCAAGAAGCATGGGTAACAGACTATTTCAGCTCAGAAACACGTAATTAACGGAAGAAACTATCTCCATTTCTCTAAACTGTACGAAATGAAGGGAAAGGGTTCCATGTACGAGGAGACAAGCTTGTTGTCGCCGGTGAAGTGTATTCCTATAACGAGGACACCAACAGCATAGTTTCAGTACATAACAATCGCATGAAGTCAAGTAAATACCATGTCAGCCGGGACCGAAATACTATGATTGTCATCCTTCTACAGTGCGGGAATGTTAATAGTTTGCTAAACAAATTATGTTTTCCTGAATTTAAGCAATTGGATGTGTTTTACATTATTGAAACATGGACTAAGTCTGCTGATGAGTTTAGCATATTGTTTGATAAATTTGATGGCTTTTGGAACATTCGGAAGAATAAATATAAACGTGGAAGATATAGTGAGGGAACAGTGGTATATGCTAAAGAGTGTATGTCTGATAAGTTTCAGCAAATCAATGTGGCCAGACACTGTTGGTCTGATATCTAATGAAGCACTGTAAAATATATAGCTATTATTGTGTGTGCTTGTATATGTCTTACCAGAGTCAAAGACTAACAAGGTGACATATGAAATTTAGAACACAAATTGACTGCGTTAAACGAAACGTGTCCTTAAAATGAAATAGTACTATCTGGAGATCTCAATGCAAAAACTAGAAATGGTCTAGATCTCCCAAGTTTTACCCAGCACGCTGTTTGCCGTTTCTCGGTATAACACAAAGTATAGGCCTTTGCCGCGCTCTTTAACTGAGCTCTACATAGCACAAAGCGCCTATAGGCATTAAAGTACAATCTACGGGCTATATGTCCAACGTATTTACAAGTATTTACAAGCGTTTTTCTCGGTGTAGGAAGCGCCGAAAAATGCTGCAATTTCTCAGGTTTTACAGCACGCGCCGTTTGCCTGTCTTCAATGAAGGTTCAATAAATTATAAGTTGTTTACATAGCAATGGCTATTTAGTTTCGGGTTGTACTTGCTAATAAATAGAGAATCTCACCCAAATGTCTTCTGATATCAAATATATTAACACGAGTTGATAACAGTTTTATTAACGAGTGTTGATATGTTTAATATCAGGAGACACGGAGGTTATGCTCTATTTTTCATTTAAAATCAATCTGATGACATTAATCAATCATTTTATGAATGTTTAATGACATTTTTTTTTCTATGCTGCCGCGCATTATGATCCTAGAACTGTGGACCTGGGCCATGAGCCGCCATGAAAGGAACAAGTTCAGGGGCGAGCACCTGGTCGCGGTAAGCAGCAGCTGTGAGGTTTCCACGGATAACCAGAAGTTGGGAACGGTTGTTCCCACAGAAAGCATCCTACGCCATGCAACTTCCGCCCATTATCATCCTAGAACTGTAGACCTGGGCCATGAGCCGCCATGAAAGGAACAAGTTCAGGGGCGAGCACCTGGTCGCGGTAAACAGCAGCTGTGAGGTTTCCACGGATGACCAGAAGTCGGGGAAAGGTTGTTCCCACAGAAAGCACCCCACACCATGCAACTTCCGCCCCCGAATCTGTCGACTTCCTGTACACAACACTGG
>JAULCD010189877.1:0-10718 GCA_032361085.1 Calliostoma canaliculatum
CGCCCATAGTTAATAAAAGAAGTTGTTATCTATAAATCTTCACATTATTATTAGCAATATAAGTTATTTAGTCATATATGTTGTATCGATATTCACTTTAAACTGTATCGTGTATCGTATCGCAGCCCACGTATCGCTGTACATCGGAATTTCGGTGTATCGTTTCACCCTTTAGTCAGTAGCAATAAATGTATCCATGAATTTGTCCATTTCTGGAGTTACTGTATTACCAGATGTCTCTTCTTTGATAACCTGTCTTATTCTCACAAGTTTCCTTCACCATTATAGTCTCTCAATTCATATGTGTGTCTGTCTCGACAACCACACTTAACTTTTTGCTTAACTTTTTTCCCTATGTATATTATGCATCATACCATTACAAAGGTTCAAAAGTCAGATATAGTGTTAACTCAAGATTTTGATAGTCATGAAGAATTGTGTGTCAATATCATATTTCTGGTAAAATTATTTTACTGCTGTGCAATAATTTGTTGGGTTTTAATTTAAGTGTTTCAATATCTTTATAGTCTATTTTTCTTAGAGTCAAGCACTGATACTTAGTTGGGTTCTTATTTAGGGACCATTAATTATTTCTAGAAAATGCTCAATTTCTCATGAAAAAAATTAATAACCTTCTCTTAATTTTTGTGTATAAATTTCTGACATTTAGAAAAAAACCATTATTACAATAAAAACTAAATAGCTACCTAGGCCTTGTTTCCTTCAATTTTAGTACTTAACCCTTAGATTACCAACTAGGATTTAAAAATGTGTCTACCTTGTGCTGTTAAAAACTAGGGGTGTAACAATACATCTGACTACCGATGTATTGCGATAATGAGTTCCTCAATTTCAATGTATCGATTGCATTCGCATTTAACAATTGATAGTATCGATTTAAGTGTCTAATATCGATTGTTTCAATAGTACGGACTCTAGATATGCATTTGATATTTTACACTTTATTTTAATTATGTGAACAAGTGATTTACATGGCAAAAGCTTGCAAAAATATAATTTTATTTTTTAATTTTCCTTTGAAAGGGTATTTCACAAAATAATTATTTTGTCAAACTCAGTCAGTGTCAATTTAGATGATTATTGTTTTAAAATATAACTAAGGTTCAAAATTGTTTGTTGTTTTGTCTCCAAGAAGAAAGATATGGTTGGCAATAGATATTGCAATAGTATTGCAATAATACCTTTCAATATCAATAGTTATTGCAATAGATATCTGCAATAGTTATTGGCTATCACAATAGTCTTTTTGGCTCAATAGTCACCCCTATTAAAAACCTATCCTGTATTAATTTATTTTAAAAGAGCTCCAAAGGATCTCTTTTAAACAAATTATCACAGGATTGGTTTTCGACAGGCTGTTTAGATTTGAATTTGAAGATTAAAGTGGACAAATGATGAACTTGGCACTCAAAGGGTTACCTAACAAATTGTAAGTTTCGGTTTGATGAATGTACGTAGGGATGAGTATCTAAGAATTATGTTAATATCCTTGTGTTGAATTTTGTATTTAGTACTGTTACACTATGATATATTCACCGAGTGACTTGAGGCTTGTTTACAATGAAATGACAAGCTGTGAAGACAACATAATAATTAGTATGTTAAATCTGCAAGTGATGATTTTGTCAAACTCATTAAATCATAAGGTTTTGTCGTTTAATCAGGAATGTAATATCCAAGTACTGAAGTGCCGGTTGAACCCTATACTCAGTAAAATGACCTGCACACAATGCAATAAGCTAAGCCAGAAAGGTAACGTGATATTTTCCACATTACTTAATAAAAAGTAATAACTTTATTATTATCTTTATCATTTTCTGGTAAATAAATTTAATCTGATGAGTGAATTTTTTCTAGTATTAGTATAAAAAAAAACACTTGTCAAGGTTTGCAGGGGGCTATGTAGGTCAGCCAGCCTCTCCTATGTGGCTTTCTAATGCAGGGAGCAACGCGTTGTCAAGGCAGTTATTATTGCCTTTGCCTCGGGATTGAGGTCAGACAGGAAATGACCTTTGACCTTCAAGGTTGCATGGTGTGGCAAGATTCTGCACAATTTCTTTTCATGTTTGAAGAAAATGTTAAAATTTCATATTATGAAGTCATGATTTGAGGTGTAAGTGTGACTGTCTGATGATTATAAAAGTGATGCTTTTATTGATTTGGTTAAAATATGCTGGTGTTGACTGTTTTGAGTGTCAAGGTCACTGTGACACTGGCTGTTGTTTACTGATAGAAACATGAAGATATTGTAGCTTTTTGTCATCTAAATTACACAGTGCATTTTGTTGTGAAAGGATATAGCTTCTTGAATGCACAGAGACAATTATGACAAAGAGATTGCAAGTACATCTTTGAATCAAATGAAAGTTTACTCACAGGTAAACTCAGTACTGAGAAATTAAATCATAATAGTTAATAAATATTTGATATAATTAGTCAACCTCGCAGCTTCCCATTTCAAGTTGTGTTAATCCTTACAGTACTATTTTCTCATTTTAGTGTCTTAGTTCAGCCTAAACATGCTGTTAAAAACATATCCTGTGGCAATTTGTTTCAGGAGCTCTTTTAAACAAATTGCCATAGGATAGGTTTTCAACAGCTCAGCAGTCAGAGATTCAACTTATGCACAGCTAAGGTAGAACTGTTTTGGTTTATTGTATAGAATGTCAGATAAAATAATTCAAGTAATTTTACACTTTTTTAAAGGTGACTGTTTAAAAATTCTTACAATGTACAATTTGTTTTAACAAATGTTTGTACAGATACAGAAAGTTATGAATAAATTTGTCTCTGTGGCATCTGATCCCTCGCGCTTAAAGTTTTTGAGCGTTTAGTCTCAGTTCTAAACTTTCATTTGCCCAGATGAGTCAGAGGTTTGTGTGGAATCCAAGCGATTGCTTTTCAACACTTAGCAGTGACTATGACCTGATCGAGAATGTGTCCTATGAGTCAAGAACTCATAAGAAACTATTTTTTGTAGTCTAAGCAATAAAGGCTAGGATTTCACAAATCCACGCTTTGATAATGCACAAGGCAGGTTTAATCAGAGTTCATCACATTGCAGAAGTGTGGAAATACCAGCTAAACTCTACTTGTCCAAGTCGTACAGTTATAACCCTTACAGTGCTGATTCTTCTGAACTAGGTTGAGTAGAACTAAAAACTGTTACCCCCTAGTGCTGTTGAAAATCTTAATTTCCTGTAATAATTTGTGTAAAAGAGCTCCTAAAGGAGCTCTTTTACACAAATTATAACAGGAAAGCATTTCACCAGCTGAGGTACGTTGGATTTTCTATAGTACAATTGACAGGGGTTAGGGTTCAGAACTTGCAGCCCGGTTAAAGTATTTTCTACTTGTCCGCAGAACACCAGCCCACAAAAATGAACTTGTCCGTGTTTAAATTTTCCCGAGTCGGACAAGTCAGGCATAGTAATTCTACACTATCGCGATGGTTCGGTACACTTGGGTTGAAGGTCCGACTTATGGTTAAGAACTAATTACTTGTTTACAAACCGAGACAGTTTCATATCCCTATACTCTCTTCTATATTGTGTATGCATGATGTTGACGATTTGTCTTTGTGTCCCGTTTGGGCTTTAAAAATATATCTTGACAGCACTAGTACCAGGCACAGGTTCTTAAGAGGCTCTTTACTACCCTGTCAAAAACTGTAGAAACAGGAATCTTGTATCATGGTGTCACAATGGTTGTGTGCTACGATTCTTAGGGATTATATGGTAAAGGTTTTCCATCCCCATTTGTTTCCATGAGCATGTGCGATTGCCTCGACTTCGGCCTTGTGTGGCAATTGTTCTCCTGTGTCTATAATGCAGGGCTGCTTTTGTAGATCATCATCCTTTTTGCTAATCATTACCTTCGGGATATAGCAACTAGTGGTCTAAAGATACAGTATCATATCCCGATACAAGGAGTCGTCACTACGATACGATACATCGATTTGAAGGACATGTATCGCAATACACGGTATTTAATTAATGCACATTTTAATGCACCTAATATAACTTATAATTGTGGAATTTCAAAATTGCCAAGTAAAGAAATATCCGATAACAGCTAACGTCTCCCGAATTTAGACTATCTATAAAATAGCACATACTAAATCTCGCCACTGTTGGTTTTAATTCCTTACCTTTACAAATTTTAATCTCAAAGAGACATAGTAAACTATTTCTTTTTGAAAATTAAACATCTTATACATGATTTAATCCTTACAGTGCTGAACTGGGGTGAGTATAACTCAAAATTGTTTAGACCTTGTGCTGTTGAAAACCTTTCCTGAAATAATTTGTGTAAAAGAGCTCCTATAAGAGCTCTTTTGAGCTCTTTTACACAAATTATTACAGGAAAGGTTTTCAACTGCCAATTTAGGATCGAGTTTAGACACCAAAACTGACAAGTGTTGAGTTCAACACTTTAAGGGTGAAATGTATCATGATATGTATCGTATCGCGACCACTATATCAGGATATGTATCGTATCGCGACCCCTCATATCGTTACACCCCTAATAGCAACAGTGGATGCCAACTTCGAGGCATACAACACTTTAATCCATTGGTGGTAGCTCAACAGTTGACAAACCCCAGGCAGTAAGAATACTTTTTTGATTACTCACTGGTAAAGGGTCCTAACCAGGCCTCCGTTTCACAAAGACGTCATAACTTTACGAGATCGTAAACCATGTCATTGGGTTCATGAATTTGGTTTACAAATGCAAAAAAATCGTTGTAAACTGTGCACTTTCAAAAAAAAAACCTTGTTTTTCTTTGGAAAGTGCACAGTTTATGACGATTTTTTGCATTTGTAGATCTAATCCATGAACTCAATGACATGGTTTACAACATCATAAAGTTATGACGTCTTTGTGAAACGGTGGCCAGAGCAACAACTTCCTCTTAGTTGGGATCTAGTACAAGCGCATAAATACAGCCATCGGCAGTCCATCAAATAAATGCTTTATTATGATTCCGGCTAAATAAATATGATCTTTTTAGGAAAATTATAATTATACTTAGCCTGAATCATACATGATTTATCCCACTTAATGGCCTTTCCCCAGATACAACTGCTAACATTGTAATTTTTGTAGTCTTTGAGAAGTGAGGACCAAAATGGCTACCGGAAGAAGTATAGTCATGTACTGAGTAAAGGGGTAGTTAACTTCGTTATTCTTTTGTTTACTTGTAGCCAAGTTAATATTTTTCACATTCCCCTCTACCAATCAACAAGAAGGAAAAGGTTACATGTATGTATTGGGCTAAGTATAAACTATAATTTTACTCAAAAAAGTATTTCTCATTGCTAATAGCTGTAATATTGCCTAAAGTAGTTGCTAACAATAACTCACTCATCTATTCCTATTTCACCGGTCATGTCTGTAATATTCCATCTTTGTTTCTTCAGTTATGTCTGTTATTTTCTATCCTTGTTTCGCTGGTCATGTCTGCAATACTCTATCTCTGATAAGCTCAACAATTGTCTGATTTAAATATCCAAACGCCCAATATGAATAAGGACTGGAAAACCCAGGGATTTACCTTGACATATAAATTACTGCGTCCCTTGGACTCGCAACTAAGAATTTTAGGGGTCCCAGGCTATTACTTGGAGGTCCCATTTTGACACAGCTTCCTAGAAGTAGTTTCAGGGCCCTGTTCCTCAAAGTGATCTTAGGCTAAGTTGATCGTAGGTGATGATTGAAACAATGATGATTATGTGCTGTGGTGTTGTTTCTTATCATAGGCTTACGATTGTCGTAGCGCAGAGACTGGCACCAGTTCCAAAGTGATTTCTGCACTACGACAATGGCCAGCGAGAACATTGATTTTGTGATGTCCCTTCGGATGCACACGTAAATATTTTTGCGTCCCTTATCAAGTTTTATGCATATGGGACACAGGATTTTGTGTTCGGTGTATCCCTGAAAACCTATTCTGCAGGAGCTCTTTTTAGACAAGTTATCACAAGATAGGTTTTTCACAGCACAGAGCCATCGACTTGCCCGTCATGTCTGTAATATTCCTGTTTTAATATCTCTGTTTTATGTCTGTAGTATTATATCCCTGTTTCACAAATCATGTCTGTAGTATGTTGTACTCTGTTTCAGATGAACAAGGAAGATGAATGGTAACACGAATGTAGACCATTTGAGTCAGGACAGTCAGACGCTGCACCCAGGACCAACAACTGAAGGAGAAACCAGTGGAACACATTCAACATCTTGTCCTACAAAAGAGAAACCAAAATATCAAGATGATGACAGAGGAAGTGAGGAAAATGTCCCAGATCAAGCACATTTTAAATGTAGGTCACCCATAATCAGTGTTTCTCAGGAGCAGAAAGATTCAGGAGGTGATAGGATCAAGAAGCTGCACACAGGAAATAAAATTATGAGTGAGAATGAATTGACTGAAGCAGCATGCATCACAAAAGTCAAAGCTAATAAAACTGAATCATTGTATGCCAAGGAAGAGTTAAATCCCAAGTTGTCAGTTGAAGAGCAGAATCATGTTCATGTTGATGACATTGACGTTGACGTTGATTTTGACGTTGATACGGAGGATCCAGTAATTGTGTCTCAGGATACAAGTGCTAATGATCTTAAAGACATGCCCAAACAAAGCAATGTTGATGATCTTAAAGACATGCCCAAACAAAGCAATGTTGATGATCTTAAAGATTTGCCTAAACACAAGAGGGCTGAAGATGTTACAGATGTGTCCAAACAAGGCAATGCTGAAGATGTGGATGAAGAACCTCGAGAAAACAGTGCTGTTAGTGCCCCAGATGAGCTGGGAGAAGGCAGTAACAATCCCTCTAAAGCTGTGGATGATGACAGTGATGCCATGCCAAGTGGATGTGTCAGTCTGTCAGAAAAGAACCAAGGAGCATCTGGTCCTAAATGTGAGGAAGAAACAGGAAAGACAGAAACAAGGGAGGAAGAAACAGGAAAGACAGAAACAAGAGAGGAAGAAACAAGAGAGGAAGAAGCAATGGAGGAAGAAGCAAGAGAGGAAGAAACAAGGGAAGAAGACACTGCAACGCTGAGTTTCGGTATTTGTGATGTGAGGACAGTTGAAACTGACACAGATTATGTTGACTCCAGTGATTCAATGGCAATTGTGGACCTGGAACAGACCAAGTCTCAGGAGTCTATGACTTCAGAGGATGATTTCTCAAGTCCCCAGCACAGAGCTACATCATATAAAGAACAAGTCAAGGCTTGTAACTTATCGCAAGAAAAATCAAAGACATCAAAAATATTGGCTGCAGAAAATACAGAATCTGATCCCCTGAAGAATAAATTCAGCACATCAAGTTCGAAAACTGTCCCAAGTTCATCAACAAGTGAACAAAACCAGCTAGGCAAGCAAAACCAGCCAGGCAAGCAAGTTGGTCATGTTCAGACATCAGTGAATGCAGACTATGATTCAGAGACGGATATACTCCAGAATTTATACAATCAAACATCATCATTGCATGATCCTGAGTTAAGTACAATGAATACATCAGAAACAGAATATGAGAGGGCCAACAACTGTATTTTAGGATTAATGAAGAAATCACCACCGAAGACAGTACTTGCTAGTGATTTACTGTCCAACATAGCAGACACTGTCAAGAAAATCAAATCAGAACCTGTATACTCTGGCTATGAGAAAGCTCTCACTGGATCAACAGCAAACACAACAAATGGAAGCAACATGATGGGGGAACGATTAAGACTCCCAGTTAGTATGTGCCAGGCTGCATTAAGTACAAGAGTTGTCAGTACTGGGAACACACAATCAGACGCTTTTCCTAAGACAGTAACATCTAGCAAGCCTTCCCCAAACGTTGTGCCATACGTACCAGTCATGGTTACTTCATTGCAGAACCCTTCAAGGGTAGAGAATGTGGGAATCTCCACCATTATTATGCCAAACAATACCACCTTGACTAACTCTATTGCTACTGCTGCAGTGGGTCAAGTTGAGCCGACTGCCGCCCAGACTGACCCCAAAGTCTCTGTGAACAGCCCTCAAGTCAAGACTGTGGCCTATTTAGTCCCTGTCACTCAATCTGCACAAGGAAAAAGTCCTTATTTGGTCTCTCTTTCTTCTTTGGCAACAACAAATGCCCAAACTAGTACAATACCAAGTACAGATAAAAATGTAAACGTGCAAAATAAAATGGATACTGGACCCAGTATTGAAAAAGATATCATGAAATTGTGTCAGAAGCACGAACTAAAATCAGTTGAATTATCAAAAGTTACTGAATTTCTTCAAAGGAAAAATGGATTAAAAACTTACAAGGCAAGTAAGCCCCCAGAGCATCTTGGACTAGAGAAGAAGGGATACAACTGTGTAGAGTGTGGAGATGTTTTCGCAGTTGAATCCAGCTTGGATCACCACATGGTCAGGTGTAGCATGAGAATCAAGTACCATTGTGCAGAATGCAGGACAAATAAAACCTTTTTTAACAAATGTCAACTGCTGTCACACATGAGGACACATGCGCTCAACCCCAACCAAAACAAGCCACCCCCACCCCTTCGAATCAACTCCGAGCTGATATCAATTTTGTCTCCTTCAAAAGAAGACCTTGAGTCTGCCTTCTGTGGAGGTGCTGCATCATCTCCCATGGATGTTGAGTCACCTCCTTCAGCAGCAGGGCCGGGCCCAGTTGATGGCAAGCCACGTCCTGTTGCAGAACACGTTGGAAGTGAACAGCACAAAAGAATGTGTTCGCTTTGCTATCAAACTTTTCCAAAGGATACATTCAAAAGTCATTTTGGGAGTGAAGATCTAATTTGTTCCTTTGCCTTTCAGTGCCCCCAGTGCCCAATCATTCTACCAAGAAATTGTGCCCTGAAGGCTCACATGAAGATCCACACAAGGAAGCCACCATTCATTTGTCCGGAGTGTTGCCAGTTATGTGATTGTTATGATGAGTTTACAGCACACATTGGCAAAGAATGTCATCATTTAAGCAGAGTATGTTTGCTGGAATGCAGAGGGTGCCAAAAGAAAATAGGTGGAATGAAAAAGATAAAAGTTCATCTCCTTGAGAAACATGTGAAGTACTATATTAAGTGTCAATTTTGCGTCCTTGCGTTTAACAAACATGAAACATATGATATCCATCTGAAAAATGTACATTCTGGAACTAAAGAGAAAAGCAATCCGTTTGTCCTCACTTATGTCAGCACCTGTTTGATCTGCAAAGCTGTGATGCCAAAAATGGAGCACATTATAAAGCATATGGATATGCACATTCAAGATTTCAAGAAAAATGCCCAGTTTGGATTTCGCTGTATTTTGTGTGTCAAAACTGATGAAGTGTTTGTCACAAAGGCACAGTTGTCTGTACATTTGAAGAATCATCACAAGCTAGACAAAGTAGCTTGCGATTATGTATGTAAGGTGTGCAAACTCAAGTTCCGAAATTCGACAATATTACATAATCATATGGAGATCTCCCACCCCCAACAAGAGCAGCGGGCAAAGCTTGTAGTAGGGATTTCCTGCGCCAAGTGCAAGAAAATTCTTCCAGCTCAAGAGTTTAGCAAACACAAATGTGAAGTTGTTTCTGAGTCTACATCAACTGCAACATCAGTGCCAATTGATGTCACTTCATTGCTGGCATCAACAAAGAAATCTAAAGAAGACAACTCCAAAGAGTCTAAAGAACTGAAGGGAGTTGTTAGTAGTATTGCTAATTACGTTTGTAATTACTGCTCTGCCAGCCACGACACAAAAGTTTTACTTCAGAATCACTTCATAAATTGTCCGAAAAGGCCGTCATCATTGATACAGCCGAAACCTGATTGGTTGATAGCTTGCAATGTATGTAGCGTCAGATTCCCAACAGTGAAGAGACTGACGCTCCATCTCAATAAGCACTGCCGAAAAGGCTACTTTATGTGTGGGTTGTGCAAAATTGTTGCTTTTTCCACCAAACCTCAACTTAAAAACCATAGTGAACAATGCTATAAAGTTAGAGAGAGGTGTCAAATTTGTAATAAGTCTCTCAGTGACACCAGCAAAAGTACGATTGTAGCACATTTAGCCAGCCATAGAAGAGCAAAAGCTTTGATCTGCTGCTTTTGTCGGAGAATGGACTTCAAGACAAAAGAGGAAACTGATATTCATGAGGTGGAATGTTGTCAGTCTAGCAACCCTTTGAAAGAGCGTTACTGCTGCACTTGTCACAGGGTGTTTTCCAGTGAGGAGCAACTGGTCACTCACCTGCAGGACCATGTGAAGGAAGGACTCCTGGTGTGCTGTAAATGTCAGAAAAATCAGTTCTCCAGCAGAGACGAGCTCAAGAAGCACAACGAGAAGTGTGGGAACGCACTACGAGACAGCATGCTAGGACAGACATGCACTCTGTGCAGAGAGTTCTTTCCTCGGATGACGAACAAGCAGCTGTACCGCCATCTTACCACGCACGTCATCAATGGAATCCACATCTGCTGCAAGTGTCAAGTGATGGGTTGGGACAATCATGAGGAAATGAAGTCTCACCAGATTACCTGTGGTGTTTTGGATTCACAAGTGGCAAATAAGCTGAAATGTGTTATCTGCCAAAAGGGTTTCCCCAGCTTGACGAAGCTACAAGACTACTTCAAGATACACCATAAACAGGGAAGTCTTATTTGTATCAATTGTCACAAAAAGGAGTCTCAACTGA
>JAULCD010189988.1:0-10717 GCA_032361085.1 Calliostoma canaliculatum
ACTGGCGGGGGATGTTGTGCTCTCAGAGCACTCTTGTTTAACAGCACAAGGTGGTCACAGTTTACAAATCTACTTAACCCTATTTAGCACTGTAAGGATTAAAGGATTTAGTTTTGAAATACCAAGATTGCTAACGCAGCACTTTCCGAACTTTTTGGCATTTCAAGTTTTTATTAATGAGCTCTTTTAAACAAATTATCACAAGATAGGTTTTCAACAGCCTAATTGGAATTTTGACATAAAAACAGACAAAAATTGACCTAGGCTCTTAAAAGTGTAAACCCCCCCAACTTACTTCTGTCCTCAGATTTCCAACAAGCAGCACGAAGAGCTTCAGCAGTTGCGGCGCCACATCAGCTCCTGCTTCGAGTCTATCACCTGTTTCCTTATGCCACATCCGGGGCTCAGGGTTGCCACAAACCCACATTTTGATGGATGCCTTAAAGGTAATCCATTGTCGTATACATGTAACATACTGCTACACTGGTGGTTACGATTCACAACTTTTGTTGCCTTAGGCCAAACAAAATATTTGTGGTTAGGATGACACCTCTTTGAAATTTAGAGTTGGTAGGGAATTAATTTTTTGTATTCAATTTTTGTTCCCTCTGACATTAAATTATAAAACCGGTTTGCAGCATTAGTAAATGCTTTAATGTCAAATATTTGGTCATCATGATGATGATAAAAAGTTAGTTTGGCACCTATTTACCAGGCAAGTTTGGCTAATTGAAACCACAACACTTTTTTTTATTTGGCTTAAATAATTTTATAGAGTCTAGCTGGGTATTAATACTACAGATAAAAGTACGACTGTTGCCGTAGGTGAGGTCCCAGCTTTATTCATTTCTATAATTATTTGGCGATGTGTGTTGCAGAGATTGAGATTGACTTCAAGGAGCAGCTGCAAGTGTTGGTTCCACTGCTGCTCGACAAGGAGAACCTGCACATCAAAACCATCAACGGCAGTCAGATCACATGCAGGGACCTCGAGGAATACTTCAAGGTGAGGGGCTACAGCACATTCTACAAAACTATCATAAGTTAAGATCAATCTCATTAAAACCAGTCCTACTGCCCCGTTGTGCTTTCTCCACTCTGCATGTAGGATCTGAGAGTGACCCATAAAAGGTCGTGTCCCACGGACCCCTGAAGCGACCAATCAGTGATCCGCTTACACGATCGAACGATTTGAATTCTCATAGCCAACACCGAAATACAGAAAGAAGCTTTAATCCGATTGGTTGAAATTGAATTGACGTTGAAAGGTCAGTTGGACACGACCTTCTATGGGTAACTCTCAGATCCTACATGCAGAGTGTAGAATGCACAACGGCGCTGTAGGACTGGTTTTAATGAGATTGATTGGCACACTGCACACATTCACCATAACAGCTTTAATAAAGAAGTTGCATCATCATCCAATCAAATGCTTTGTACAGAAAATTTCTCACAAGTAAAATTAAAGCAAAGTTTTCACTTCACACATAACAAAAGCTAAAACTATTAGCTCAATTTTTTTAAATTTTTAATTTTTTGTTTGGATGGATCTTTTTAATTGAAAAACAATAACATTTTTTTAAAGGTTGCCATTCGTGGCTATTTTAAGTGCATTGTATTTGAAACTGAAGCAATCCTGGCTGACATGGATGTCCAGGGTATGTATTGAAGTGTTATGGAGATATAACCTGGATTATCAAGGATGAGTTAAGATACTAGTACTATCCTAAAACTTACATGAGTTTATATTATGATTTATATATTTCTAGTCATATTCAAGTGGTGCTTCAATAAATAAAAAAACAAGACTATAGCACATGATCTTGGGATGCTTTAACATGGCCAGTGATGTACTTAGTCAGATTCTAAGTCATGGCAAACCAGAATCTGTTGAAAACCTATCCTGTGATAATCTGATAAACAGATTATCACAGGATAGGTTTTCAACAGCACAGTATATTTACTTTTCAAGTCTTAATTTTTGGTATGAATTTATTTTAAACTGTAATCATTATTACTATTGTAAGATGTGAAAAATGCAGATGTTTATTTTAAAAGATATGTAGTTTTGTGTTTAAAGATTTTAGTTAAACTTTATAAAATGAGGTTGTTAATTTTATTATTTTGACAATTTTGTCTTAAATATTGCATTTTCTATATAAAATCTGTTACGGTATTGCCAATATTCTGCCAAATCTGCAACATTCGCTTGTTGAAAGAAGATTTGTCTTATAAAAGTGTAGCACAATAAGTAACACACTTATCACATTAACTCTTAAAGTGCTAAGTATAACGTTTTTTCATTTTGATTTCAAAATTTTAAATAGCCTCTTGCACACCTATCCTGTGGTAATGTGTTTAAAAGAGCTCCTACAGGAGCTCTTTTAAACAAATCACTACAGGATAAGTTTTCAATAGCACTTGGTTGTCACGGTTTCAAGTCCTGGGCCCATTTCAACACTAAGGGTTAACAACTGTTTCATACATTTGAACCTGTTGGTTAACTCATTTTAATGCTGTAGAGTTTGTGTCTCAGTGAATTAGCTACCAAAATCAATTCAGCACTTTAAGGGTTAAATAAAACTATTTTTAGAACAGAGAAGGATATGTCCTTGGAACCTATCACACATTTTTTCTGTAAACTTCCTTGTTACTTTAAAATAATATTTAGATTGTCAATTCGTCCAAAAGATTTATTAAGTATTTAAGACTGCATAAAAATATTTTAATAGTTCTTAATCATATTTTGTTTCAACATGAAGAGGCCTAGTAATTTTTGCCATTTTTATTGAAACAAAACTAAATTTAGAAAAAAACCTTTTTTATTTTTTATCAATAGTTTAACAAAAGGCCGTCAATATTTTAAGAAGTATTTACAGCCTTAATGATTAACCCTTATCAAACTGCCTAAGCCAGACTGGCAGAGATGCTGAGAGAGAAACTAGTTGGCTTTGGCGAAAATGTTAAAAATTCCGGGAACTGCCACTCGGAATAGACTGTCTAAAACAAAGTAACACGGTAAAGGTTAAGAGTCGTAAACTTACTACTTGACCCTTTAAGTGCGGACTTGATTTTAGTAAGACTTAAAACTGTGAGCACCCTGTGCTGTTGAAAACATATCCAGTGGTAATTTGTTTAAAAGACCTCGGATCGGAGCTCTTTTAAACAAATTACCACTGGATATGTTTTCAACAGCCTGTTTTGGTTGTAATTTAGACACAAACAGACAGATGTTTCATTTTAAGGGTTAAAGAGGGGTAGTGACGAATTGTTATAAACTTGAGCTTGTAAATAGGGAAGAACTGTAGCACTTTCTGATGAATGGTCAAGTCTGCTAAGTTTGATGCAGGAAATTTAAACTATTTTTATAAATTATAAATAAAAACTCGTAAGGTGCAGCAATTTGAATAACACGCTAATATTTGAGAACTATTAAGTGTTTTTATGCGGCCTAATAAATGCAAGATTAACGTAGTGTGTGTGTAATAATTTTTTATTTTTTTTAAGTGTTATTTTTAAATATGACAATAAGAAGAAAAAATCTTCTACAATGGTCACAATGTTTCTAGTGTCAATTTCATGTCGAAATGATCGTAAGATCTTATGTTTAGTTGTTTTGTAAAGAAGTAGATCTGTGTCTTTCTACATTTTATAGCATCGAGCGTCCCATTCCAAAAAGCTCTTGTGAACCTAAGACATCTTAACTTCAATCTTAGCGTTAAGATGAAAGTTAAAACATCTTTGCCGTATGAGAGCACTAAGATAAACAGTGAGACATCTTAGACTTTCAAATTACAAGATCGCTAAGATCTTAGCCTCAAAGTTAAATAGGCACTAAGATGAAAGGTTAAAGTCTTAGCCTGAGAAGAGCTTTATGGTGTGGGACTTAAGAATTTGCGGCATTAAGTTTAAATGTTGTATTATATTTTGTAATCCACTGCTACCGGTTATGGTAATATATTAATCTTCTCATCTAACTTGTTTCCATTTATCGAATATGAAAAGTTTAATCTGGGAGAGGGTAATAGATGTCTTGCCATATACCCAAGATGTTTATTGTTCAGCACAAAAAATAAACAATTGTTGGTTTTGGTATGCCTGAGTTTGTGTCTTCATTGATAACAATTTTGCGTATGATCTCTGTTCTGTGTCACAAGTCGTATATTTACGGCATTATGAACCAGGGCCCTGTTCCTCAAAACTATCTTATTGTTAAGATGATCACAAGTGCTTAAATATAACATTGGCTTATGACTGTTGTATCACAAAGATCGCTTTGGAACTGGTGCCATTTGATTTTTGCGCTACGACAGACGTAAACTTATTTAAGGAACAGGGGTGAGAACTAGCTCGCACAGAAGGTATCACTTATGAAGTGTTAGGGAGCAATTCAAAAGTTCAATGTCAGATAAAAATCTTAATTCCTTTATTTTAGGGGTGGGGGTGTTAAAAGGTCTGTAAGTTTTCCATCCGACAAAATCAACTTTTGCATTTTTCATCACTCAAAGCGCCCCCAAATTTTGATATTTGACTAAAACATTGGACAAAATCGCTATTATCGGTGCAATGAGTTGAGCAAAACTTGACACAACAATCACCCGAAGCTCTCCACACCGACAGCTATTTAGTAGGATACGCTTTATGCATGCTGTTTGGAGTTGTGTTATAATCTAGTTTATGACCGTTCATTTCCACATTTCCACAATTAAGTTTTGAGGAGAGAGGGGGGATTGTCTCATAACTTAAGGAATTAGGTTTTTTATCCTACATTGAACTTTTGATCTGCTCCCTTATCTCCCAGGAAACAGGCTCATGACAGCACAGAATTAAAACCAGTAAACCATTCACAAAATTATTGGTTTATGTCCTGGGCCCTGTTCCTCAAAGCGATTTTAGGCTAAGTTGATCGTAAGGGATTTTAAAAACAGTGTCCTTGTGAAGTTGTTTCTTATCATAGGCTTACGACTGTCGCAGCGCAGAAATCGGTTTGGAACCGGTGTCAAACGGCGCCGGTTCCAAAGCGATCTGCATTAGGACAGTTGTTAGCTAATGTTATATTTTAGCACTTACGATCAACTTAGCCTAAGATCACTTTGAGGAACAAGGGCCTGGTATGATTGTAAATGACAAATAGAATCTTACCCATATTTCCTGATATAAAATATAATATTAGTTAATAAAAGTTTAAAACTCCTCGGCAAGCTTCATTTGAAACCAAGATTTCTTGGGATGTGATGTAAAGCGGAAGCTTGTATCCACTACACTATTTAATCTATTTGCTTTAACCCTTGAAATGCTAAAACCAATTTTTTTTTCTATTTCATTGTCAAAATTCCACCTAAAAAAGCTGTTAAAAACTTATCCCGTGGTCATTTGTTTAAAATCTACCCTAAATTTTAGAGACATGTAATCGGAACCACAACTTTTATTTTGTTTGGCCTAATCAGTCAAAACCATATTCAGCACTGTAAGGGTTAACAAAATATTTATTGAAAAACTCGAGCTATTCATTCGATATACATCCTTGATAATCCAGACCATTATATCCATTGCTTTACAATGTACATTCAACACGATAGCTTTGACTTCAGTTATGCTGGACTAAAGGTAGATTTTAAAATCTTTAAAAGAAAAATTTCTCTTGCAAGAAATTTTTGGTCAAGCATTTGATTGGATGATAAAAGTTACTGACGGAACTTTCTTATCAAAGTTATTGTGGCGAATGTGTTCAGGGTATGTATTGGAAAGTAGGTTCGTAACGATATGGTGGGGTCACGATACGATACATATCACGATACATTTAACCCTTGAAGTGCTGAACTCAACACTTGTCAGTCGAATCGATGTATCGTATCGTATCGTATCGTGGCCCTTGTTTTGGGATACAATACTGTATCGGCATATCGTTACACCACTATTGGAAAGTAATGGAGATACCATCGCCTGGATTCTCAAAGATGCTTGCCATACTCTAATTTAGATGGTGACCAAACTTAAGTTAACCCATATTTGTCCAAATTACAACCTAAATAGACTATTGAAATCTTATCCTATTCCTTCAGGAGCTCTTTTAAACAATTTACTATAGAATAAGGTTTCAACAGCACAGGATGGTCAAAGGTTCACTCCAAAATCAAACCCAAGCTGTTTGGCCTTCACAGGAGTATGTGAATGCATGAGGGTTTAACGCCATTTTCAAATTGTTTTTATCCTCCCGGCATATAATGCGGGGGGGATATAGCTAATGGTACGTCTGTCTGTCTGTCTGTCCGTCCGTTTGTAATCATTTCGTTTCCGGAGCAAAAGTAAAAAAATGTTCAATATTTTTAAAAAAAACTTTGCAGGTAGATCAATCAGGTACTGAAGTGGTGCCTTTTGCTGTTTTGGGAATTTTGTGATTTTTATTTTTCACGGTTGCCATGGAAACAGTTTGGACTTTGTCAAAAAGTGGGTGCATTTCATTTCCGTAGTAGAAATAGAGAACTATTTAATATATTTCAATGAAACTTTGCAGGTAGATCAATCAAGTACTCAAGTAGTGCCTTTTGCTATTTTGAGAATTTAGTGATATTTATTTTTCTAGGTTTCCATGGAAACAGTTTGGACTCTCTAAAAGGGGTTTCATTTTGTTTCCTTAACAGAACTTAAAACCTGTTAAATACTTGTCAATGAAACTTAGCAGGTAGATTAATAAGGTGCTGAATTGGTACCTTTTGCTATTTTAGGAATTTTATTACTTATTTTTTTGTGGTTTCTATGGAAACAGTCTCAAAAAGAGACAGATTTTGTTTTCGAAGCAGAACTCAATAACTACTAAGTATCGACAAATATTTTTCAGTGAAACTTTACAGATATATTAAAAAGATATTCTAGTATTTTCTTTTGCTGCTTTAGTAATTTTGTGATTTTAATTTTTTTCTATTTTTATAATGAAAGTCTTAAACCTTTCTAAAACTTTGTGGGAACCGGGGGATATGTCATCTTCTGATGACTCTTGTTTCAGTTACATAGCAGTAGCAAGATCTATGGCAGGAGGAAAGCCTGCATCACCAATGTAATTACGTGATGCTGAGATGAAATCTGAACTTTGGCTAGTACCTGTGAACCGCCAGGAACCACATGGTCCCACTTATAACAAAAACAACATGTACGACTTTACAAAATTGTTTATTTGTAACAACTGAAAAAAATAATTATAATCTTACAGAAGATACTGAATAATAATTTCAAGCCAGAGGTGACTGGCCAAAACTTGCGGCAACAACAACAACAACCAACTGTGAGCACTGATGCATCCTAGGCTATGTGATAAAGAGTAAGATGCATTCCCAGGCCATGTGATAAAGAGTAAGATGCATTCCCAGGCCATGTGATAAAGAGTAAGAAGTTTCTTATATCTTATTCTAGTAACCCTTTAAGTACTGAGCACAATATTTATGTTTCAGTGTTAAATATCTAACAAAAAAAGCTGTACCCAGTACCCAGATTTCAACAATAATAGATGTGGAAAACCTATCTTGTGGTTATTTGTTTAAAAGAGCTCATACAGGAGCTCTTTTAAACAAATTACCACAGGATAGGTTTTCAAATGCTTATTTATATTGGAATTCGGAATAGGTCTAAGTAATACAAGATGGTCTCAGTTTTTAGTCTAAACTTTTAAATCTATACTGCAACTCTACATTCTAGATTTAACTAGTAGAGCGCTAGTACAATCATATTTGTCAATATAACTATCCAACACTTAACACTTGTTGTGCGGAATTGTTTGGAGCGAGTGCTCGCCCATAACAGGACTCTTTAACGACTTCGCCTTTCCCAATTAGTGTCTCACTGAAACAATGCGTCCAGTCTGGCCAGGCAGACTAAGCCAAATAAGTGCTTCTCCTTCACAACAAGAATTAAACGGCTAATTTAAAAAATCTAATCCCTGTATTACTCTTTTAAATAAATACTGCAGGATAGGTTTTTAACAGCCTATTTAGAATGGAATTTGGGCACTTTAAGGGAAATATCACTGTTCGTTAATCTCACAGGACTAAAGTCAATGATGTTTTGATAAACAAGTAGTCCTTTTTTCGTAACTCTTAAAGTGCTCAGTACAACATTGACTTGTTTAAGTTTCTAACTTACAACCCAAATAGGCTGTTAAAACGTATCAGAATCTTTTAAACAAATTACAGGATGGTGACCGTGTTCAGTCCTATTAACCCTGATAAGTTACACTAAGGATTAAACCCTTCTATTTCCTAAATTATTATTAACCCTTACCGTGCGGCTCACGGAAATATACGGCTCAGGCTACTAGTAGCCTGACCCTGATATTTCCGTAGCCGCATGAACAGACATGCAGTCATGTTGAGTAAGGCATTCATTGGGATAATCGAAATCTTGAAAAAATTCCGGGATACGCCACTCAAGAAAACTTCTCCAAAACTATGCTGCATGGTAAGGGTTAATATGTAAATGACTAAAATAGATAGCGGCATCGGACGTTTCCCCGTCTTATTGTGCACATCAAAAAAGGTTCCAATTGACAGCAACGCATATTGGTTGCTTAGAGTTTGCGCAGCGCAAAAATCGACTTAAATAAAATCGATTTTTATTCATTAGTTGGTCAAAAGGTCATGAAAGGTCATTTTGCCGTGAACCCGAACAAGGCCCCATTCCTCAAAGTGTTCTTAGGCTAAGTTGATGGCAAGTCCTGAAATTGGCTTACGAATGTCGTAGCGCAGATATCGCTATGGAACCGGTGCCATGCATTCTCTGTACTACAAAAGCATTAAGTCTATGATAACGAACAACTCCACAGGACATTGTTTCATAAATCACATACAATCAACATAGCCTAAAATCGCTTTGAGGAACGGGGCCCAGGGCGTTTAACAGAAAGGGGAACAACAAAGCAGTAAGAAATTATTTTAATGACAAATGTCTTTACTCACCTTGCCCAAACGGCGTAAAACAATAACTCACTCACTCACTCTTTACTCACCCAGATGCATAGTTGCAGACGTAGAAACGTCCATATTTAGTTCTGGGGCAGTTGGCGAATCCACATCCGATGAGAAAAGTCACATTTTGTACCATCTGTAAATATACACATATTATCTCACCATCGTGTCTTATTATATTTATAATATATCAACACGAGTTGATAAAAGTTTAAAACTCCGAGGTTGATATAAAAAACACGAGGGTGGAATTATATTTATAATTCAAAATCAAACTATGACATGAATAAATCATTTTGTAAATGTTTTATTGGTTTTAATCATGTACTGTCATGAACTGTCAAATATGATGACACCAGGGCCCCGGTCCTCAAAGCGAACTTAATGTATAGATGATCGTAAGTGATTTTTGAAACAATGTCCTGTGGAGTTGTTTCATATCACAGGCCTACGACTGTCATAGCGCAGGAATCGATTTGGAACCGGTACCGAATGGCACCGGTTCCAAAGCGATCTCTACGCTACGACAGTCGTAAGTCAATGTTATATTTTAGCTTTCACGATCAACTTAGCCTAGGGTCGCTTTGAGGAACGGGGCCCTGGTGTTCTGACCCACTGGTGGTACCCGTCATAAATCAAAGTTGTAAGTTTACAACTTCTTACATCTTTCATTATTTCCCCCGTGGGGTTTCCGGAGAGTGTTTTCGTACAAGCCGTCTTAAATGAGGATCTTTTGCTGTAGCTTTTCTTTCTGTCACTCTCTTTTTCTCATCTGCTACTCTCTCGGTGTGCCTCTTGTACAACACATGGTGATATAGCTGAAATATTGCTGAAAGCCATGTAAAACTCTATTTCAATCAATCAAAATCTTTCATTATTTAAGTTGTAAAAAATATGTCTATTGGTTCAAATAGACAGTGACATTTATTTCGGGCTCTATGAACAAGCACTTCATAAACAATAGGGCCCCGTTCGACACAGCTTTCGCATGGCTAGGATATCTTGCCTTTTATCTTAATGCTTTAGTTACGACAGTGCTAAGATGGAAGTTAAGAGAACTTTGTTTTATAAGATTTTGGGGGTAACAAGACCTTGCTCGTTCCACAACAGTCTCCGAATGTTTGTTTTAATGGGAATAAATATTGACTAAGATCGACCTTATATGGCACCGTGTGGGGTTTCCGGGGAGTGTCCTCGGGCAATGGAATGAATAGGACCTCAGTAACCCCATACTTGACGTACAATCCGTCTAAAATGGTGATCTTTCGCTGTAGTTTTTCTTTCTGTCAGTCTCTTTTTTTCATCTACTACTCCCTCGGTGTACACCACGATATA
Source organism: Calliostoma canaliculatum (assembly GCA_032361085.1). Classification (NCBI taxonomy): domain Eukaryota; kingdom Metazoa; phylum Mollusca; class Gastropoda; order Trochida; family Calliostomatidae; genus Calliostoma; species Calliostoma canaliculatum. Next base: position 10,290 of record JAULCD010189988.1, read on the forward strand.
GCTAAAATATTGCTGAAAGCCATGTAAAACTCTATTTTTCACACTCACACTCACACACTTACACACACACACACACACACACACACACACCTCATCTGGCGATGACTTTGTTAGAGAGGTTAGTCATAACGTGGTTCGAGACCTCCTACTAATACGAAGATCGATGCTGTACTTCTTTACCACCTACCTGTGTGTAATGTCCGATTTTCTTCCAGCCATCCCTTCCAAGATAGGAGTTCGGGTCCTCATTATAGCGGTACATAGCGACCTCGTTATACCACGCCATGATGGTGCTCTGCCAGTTGATGTACCCCCCTGCAACGTTCTGGCCGATCTGGAGACCGTATCCTGGATCAGGGATATGTGTATTAAATACATCTTTGTTGATTAACTATTATCAAGCTCCTATACATGAAGCGTAAACATAT
>JAULCD010190099.1:0-10717 GCA_032361085.1 Calliostoma canaliculatum
GCAGGATGGGTTGTACACAGTGTTGTTTTTAATCATTTTTAATGCTTCTACTAAAAATATGGTCTTGTGGATATTGTAATTTAATAGCTCATAAAATATAAACGATATTAGCTAATTTAATTTAATTTCCTTTATAACACAATTTATTTTTTAAAGTTGAATTCATAAAAAAAACATCTTAATCAGTCAATATGCTCAAAATTGTTTCTCCAAATTGACATTCAGATGTATTAATTTCAGTGTTTACTTTGAATGAAATTGGTAATGTGACACGAGCACGCTGACAGTTATGTAATTCAAAGTTTCCTTACTGAGTATGTGACATTTATTGTACTGACAACAGTTACTTTTGTAACATAAAATGTCCGCGCTAGATCGTGGTGTATATTAAGTGACAAGGGGCGACACGTCATAATAATTTCCGTGTTACTTTAAAACGCGAGGGAAATATTAACATTTAATTTTGTTCGCACTTTTTGTTTCACTTGTAACTTTGATGTTTACAATCATTTTATCAGAATATTTATCAAAATTCAATTCATCAGATGAACAAACACCTCGGCATAATAAAGAAACTGAGTGTGCATGGTTTTGAGATATGACTTGGTACTTGTTAATCTACTTGTTCATTGTAAATCATCTGGTAAAAAAGTATGCGTCCCTCTTTCTATCGGTATCAGTATGAGTATAAATGTGAGCAAAGTGCACAACACCACTAGACGGTGTCTAAGAGAGGTAATGCAATATAGCATTTTACAAATCCAGGTACATGCGAAAGCAAGACTCGTCACAGCGAAGTCAGGACAGAGGATATAGCGATGTTACAATAGTTACAATAGTACAACACGACATGACTATAGCAAGAAACGAATGCATTGACTACAATCGCATCGGGTGAGAAACGACATAGCGATAAGTCGCTCGTCGTTTCCTACCCTCGCCATGTCGTGTCGTTCAATCGCACAAACACAGTAGGGCCTTATCGCAAAAGTTGTACTGAGCGATATTGTTATGGCCCTTCTTGGCCACTATACAATCTATAGACATGTTTCACCAGGAACAGTATATGTAATTCCTGTACATCTGAGATATGTTTTGGTGGTGGTAATGAAAGAGACTGTCACCATGCTGAAGATAAACAATAACATGCGGAAAATAACAGCTTTTACTTTTCTCTTAATGCCTTATCAACAATTAGGGAACATGTCCATAAAAAAAATATGAAAAAAGAAACCTGCCTGTTTTATACCACTACCTATTGAACATCTCATTGAGTTGCCCATTTATTCATGTGTGGATACTTGACTGTATACTAGTATTTAACAGAAAAGACCACAAAGTGTTTTTTCAACAGCCATTTTAAGTAATAATTATTAAATTACCCAGGTGAAATTGCCACAGCTCCCAAAGCTTTTAGCAATGACTTTGTTATGCCATTTAGACAGTGACAAACACAACCATGTATGTTATATTTAGGATTACACTATCTGATAAAGTGAATATTCTATCACCTATCAGAAAGGTACTGACAGTAGCTTCACTTTAAGCATGGGTCACAAGGCTTCGTTTTTGTCGCAGTCTTCGTGGCCGAATTGTTAAGGCGTTGGGATGGTCAGTGCTGGCGATTCGGTGCCTTACTCTAAGGGTGTGGTTTCGATTCCCGCATGGGACTCAACCACGCAAAGTGATAGAATATTCACTTTTTCAGATAGTGTAATCCTACATGTATAACATAAAGTTGTGTTTGTCTAAATAGCCTACAAATTCAAATTTACAGTATTTCAGTTATCTCGCCGCGGTCAGATTTACGGCAGGGGAAACACCGAGTGTTGTTCTGTGTAACCAGTGAGTTTCAGCTGGTACCGACGAACCAAGGGTGATGCCATCACTGCACCACATCCTCACGTCTTTTGTAGAACAGTTATCCACTGATTTGATTTAAACATATTTTATTGATAGAAAACCATCAAAAGGATTAGAAAAAAGCTCAAAGAACTTACTACTGATATGGATGTTTGTATACATGTATGTTTGCTTGCTCCAGATAGGATTTCCACTGTTTGTTAGTGCCAGTTCACCGACATATCATGTCGCAGTTAACACGAATACCTGACTCAGACACAGTATACTGACTTTGAGAGTGTACCAAGCCTTTACGGTCCCATGTCGCAAGAGTGCAACTTTTATAACGTAATTTGATCTGATTCAAACTGGGATCGAACCCCGCATCCACCGGTCCACAAGCAAACACCCTACCGGTGTGATAGCTGGAAGGGTTAAACCTGTATTTTCCACTGGTCGTTTTGGTCGTGTTCTGTCAATGAAATGTTTTTTATTTAAACAAAACAGTTTAACAAATTTATTCAATGATTTATATTAAACTATTTTAAAGTGGAGTTGACATGAATAAACAAGTATTATTTGTTCAGATGGTGATGGTAGTGGTGTATATACCGTGTAATCTGTCTTAGGTAAACCATTGCCTGCAGCAACAAACACAGTGGTATCATGATTATTGTGGGTATATATTTTTTATATTTATTGAGTTAAGATGAACAATTGAGCTAATACCAAGGCAGTTTTGAACAAGACTATTTGCTAAAGAAACATCTATCATTGTTGTTGCATCAGGTGTGAAATTTATAAATAAAGATCTGGATTAAATGGTTGTAGTAAAACAAACCAAAAACATACATACAAAACAACAACAACAACAACTACAACAACAACAACAACAAAAACCACCTTTGAGACATCAGAGGAAACAGTTTTATAAACCCAACAGAATTATGTTCCAACATACTCTCCTTTGACTGCTGAACATGTAATGTTAAGTCAATGTCTACAAGCAGTCATTGTGTACAATGCCTGAAATAATCAGTCAGTGTGTACACTACCTAAAACAATTAGGCATTGTGTACATTGCCTGATTAATTAACCCAATTATTGTACAGATTGACTGATTGACAGATTGACACTTTCCAATGTTGTGTGTGCAGAAGAAGAAGAAGAAGAAAAAGAAGAAGTTTATTCTTACGAGTCACCCCAGTGAGATAGAGATGTGATATACAATTAGTGCAAATAGTGGAGCATACGCAAAACTACAAAATTAGACAGTTTTACAAGCAGTAGTTTGTAATTGCATGACATTAAAGATATAAATTTTACAATAGTTGGATTTTTACAATAATAACTGGGGAGAAATGTTTTTCTCATAACATCTAAGCCTTTGCATTGTAGCAAGAAGTGAAATTCATCCCTAATTGCATTATTACAAAATGTACAATATCGGCCTTTCTTTACAATTTAATGCTATCACCCCGTGTCAATTGGGAGCCTGTGGTTTGTTGGTTTTTTATGCGTGTGAGCTAGACACGTACATTTGTTGGTAAACATAAAAGATAATGGTTGGTGGTTGGTATGCTTGAATTGAGCACAGCAATAACACTATTGTTATTTGCAAACACACGAAAGCATAGGTTTCAGTTTAATTTGAAAATAAATAAAAGTCTGAATGTGTCAAATCAGTTAATTAATATACGTATGTGGGATTATAGTTTCCTGCGGCCGCGGCTATTACCATTCATAATGTGTACACAGGAGCATTGTCCTGAAGCAGCAGCACATCTGAACGAATCTTTCCTCTGCCCTTTTTCTCAACATCATCTCGTACACGATGTAGTTCATTTTTGTAGTACAATGCATTAATCGTGCCATCCTTTTGCAGATATAGTCAATCAAAATTATATCATTACAGCTCCAAATTACCATCAAAATATGTTCATTACAGTCGTTGCGAAAGATTGTGTGTTGAGCATTTGGTTGGATGATAAAGAGACGATGACGTAACTTTCTTATCGAATCAATCGCGGTGGTTTTGTTAAATTTATAACTGGAAATGTTTATTAAGTTGTGGGGATAATGGTTTTGCTGATGTGTGCCCTGAACCTTGAAGTTGTTTTGATAACACTGTAGACAAAGTGCACTGTAGGCCACAGAAGAAGATAACTACCATTGTTTGATGTCTGCATCTTTTAAATATTTATGTAATTTGCTGCTCTTGTACCACCGGATTTATTTTTTAGTTAATAAATTAATCTGAATTTGTTATTCTTGTTCAGTCTATTCCATGAATGACTTGCTTTCTGGCCATGGAATGTAGAACAATAGCGTAACTATGCTACACATGTATATTTTTAAAAATATTTAACAGTTTATTTGTATTTTTTTTATTTATCTGACAAACATATAAACAACAGTTTGTATCCGTCAAAGCACCGTTATTTGCGAACAAAAAGGTAAAGTAATAATAACAAAAATCGTCTTGGACTAGTCTATAATTAATAGTAGGGGTGTATTTAATAAAATGTATATGCAAAGTGCACTTAAAATAAATGCAGTGTAGGCGATTAGCATTGTAGGCAAATTTCACTGTAGGCAAAAGAAGATGGAATCAAGTAGATGGGCCTTGGTCTACAGGTGAACCGGCCGCATGTAAATCACTGCTACATGTGCATGACAAAATACACTACTTAAAACTTCATGCAGAAGTCATACGTAATACTCCACATCCTATTCTAAATATAACAACATTTAAAACCATCTTGTGATAAAAAAACATTACTTCACACATCACACACACCATTCATATCTAACATCGAATTGCACCCTTCATACACAACATTCATATATTTAACACCATTTATACATTTAACACAATCCTTTAAAAACATGGCATAGCTTACTTTATGACATACAGATATATTTTACAGAAAAGTTTAAGAGTATTTAGCTTTTGGGTTGATGCTTATAGATACTACATTATTTACTTTTTTAATAAAAATTTACTATAGCATAAAACATAAATTACACTAAAGTAACGACCTGATTCCTACATTTATATTAATATATAAATATGTGCATACAAACAATAAGCACACAAACTAACCTTGATGTGAACAAGATGAACCCAAGTCTATAAATGCTCCAAATGAATGACGACACAAGTGCACACCCGTGTGAAGTCTGGCAGAAAAACTGCCTCAAAGAAAGAACATGTGAAGTGACCATCAACTTGAAATCCTAACCCTTTTACATAAGAGAAAGCAAGAGTAGACAAAGGAATAGAAGATAAACGCATTTGGGCTATTGTATGAGGTAGTTGTGTAGGGCTAAGACAAGACAGAGTACACAGGTAATCAGTGTTAGTGTGATCAATTTAGGTAAAAGCAAGCTTGCACTATAAATTATAACAATGTACAATATCTATACTAATCTAAGTAACTAAATAACTTATTTCCTCAATTATACTAATATACTAATCATAACCTAAATAACTATATACATGGTTAAAACATACTACGACATACTTCCTCCTCACGAAAATGATGTCCTCATCATTGTTGTTGTCCATCGACAATGGATAAGATGGTTTGAGACAAAGTGTTACCAATGTGCTCAAACACACCTTTTGCTGCAACCTTTTATATGAGCTGGACGCGCTGAAGTGTAGTAAGTACAGGAGTTGTCTGTCTCATGACATACTCACCACTTCTCATCCAGGCAGGCTTGGTTCTCTTCCTTTCAGATGTTCTTGATCTGGGTACTGGTCTCTCTGGGGTTGATCGGTCCAATGAAGCTGTGGTATTTCCTGGTACGCGTGGATCTAATACTTCTTCTGCAATAGGTTGTTCTTCTGTGTCAGTCTATCCTCTGGACAATCCTGACATACGGCCGTCACCAGAAGAAGCAGAAACTTCTACCTCCAATTGGTCCTGATCGTCACCAGATCCTACTTCGGTAGAGCTTCTTCTATTATCCCTCCCTGCAGTGTCAGTGTTGGTATCGGTAGGGCTGCCACTGCTGTCTCTTGGAATGGTTAGTCACACAATTCAACCCAGAATTCTCCATCCTCTTCTTCATCCTTCTCTGATGGCTGATCAACTATTTTGAGCTTCAGCAAAGGAATCTCAGGCAATCTTCGTGGCTTGGACCTCTGGGGTTGCTGAAGGGGTGCTTCCTTAGCGACCTTGGGCTCTTCTGGTCTTGTAAGCTTCCCAATTGGCAGTAGATGGTTTCTGGGAAGTCCTCTTCCTGCTTTCTCCACTTTTCTTCTGCACCGTAAATACAGTGATATCTTGATTGGGCTGGGCAAGGACAATGTAGACGTCCTCATCTTACTTGTCAGCCAAAGGCAAGAGTCTTAACCAGAACTCTATCTCCGGTCTGCAATATTGCGCCTCTGGTCATAGCCAGCCCTCTGACGTCCTTGAGCATCCTTTGCAGCAGCTGTAGCAAGGTGATATGCTTCTTTGAGGCGCTCTCCGAGGTTCTTGGTGTACTGGTGAACCGACTCGTGACCTTGGGTGATTTCCATGCCAAATTATAGGTACACTGGTAATCTCCAAACAGTAGAAAAATGGTGACTGTCCTGTTGAGTCGTGTCTAGTACAGTTGTACGCATGTACTAAGGCTTCTATGTAGTCCTTCTAGTCTTTCTTCTGTTGAGGCTTTCGAGCATGTCACGCAAGATTCGATTAAAGCACTCGTTCATGCCATTTCCCATTGGGTGATATGGTGTGGTTCTAGATTTCTTGATGTTTAGGAGCTGACACAATTCCTAGAGTAGCTTGCTCTTAAAATTAGGTCCTTGGTCTGAGTGGATTCGCTGGGGCATCTCATAGTGATTGATGAAGTTGTAGAAGGCCTCATCTGTAGTCTTGGCGGTCATGTTCCTGGTTGGAATAGCTTGAGCATAACGGGTAAAATGATCTGTAATGATAAGTACATACTCAAATTCACCTTTGCACTTCTACAACTTCAAGAAACCCATACATACAAGTTCTAATAGCCATGATGTTTTGATGCTAACTAAGGTGCTCTGATGTTGGTTGTTGACTTCCTGCTTAGGCATCGGCCACAGCTGCTAACCCGGTCTTCAATATCCTTGGACATTCCTGGCGAGAAAAACCTATTACTCAAGAGTGCTAAAGTTTGATCCCGACCTGGATGTCCAACCCTGTTGTGTTATCCTGACAAAGTCTGCTCAATAAAACATCTTGGTAATACAAGCTGCTCCCTCTTCTGTCCCTCAATGAATACCTGGCGGTGTAACATTCCACAATCCATAAAGAGGCTGTCAAACACTCTTTGCAGTGTGGAGTTGATGCTGTTGTTTGTGTTACTGTCTCGTCTTGATTTCCTCTTCTGCCAAACACAGTCAATCCACGGACGCAGGGTATCATCCTGAGTCTGGGGAGTCCCTTTCAGTCATGTTTCTTAAGTCTTGTCATTGGTCTAGTTCCACGTCTACTACAGCCACAGACATACGCAAGGACTCGATGTAGGGATGGGTCTGTATGGTGCTGCAGACTGCCTTCACCGATTCTGTGGGAATCTCTGTGGTTAAAGAGAATTCTGTCAATCTAGGTAATCTGGACAGTCCGGCAGCATCTGCGTACCCTGTCCTGGTCGGTAAATGAGGTTGTATGCGGAGAGAGCGGCAAGCCATCGATGTCCTGTAACATCTAGCTTGGCAGAGGTCACTACATATGTCAGAGGATTATTGTCTGTGAATACAGTAAATACAGATAATCATGAAACTCAGTCACCGCCCACTTTAGTGCTCAAAATTCTAGATAACGAGCTGAGTAGTTTCTCTCTGACTTACTTAGACCTCGGCTGCCACAGCAGATGACCAGTTTTCGGTTGTGTGTGTTTTTTATCAACAGGTTCTTAATGACAGCCTGTTTATCAAAATGATTCATTTTTTTGTACTTTGTGTTACCCCAATAAGATATTAAAATTCTCTATGGTGATCAAACTGCGTATGTTGTGCTTGCTGCCTCGTGATCTTACTCCACGGAATTGCCAGCCAATTACATGTAATAACATAATGTGTATGGGACTAGGAACTATTTTAGTTTGCCCTAAACAACTTTATGTTATATCTGGGGTTATACTATATGAAAAAAAATGACTATTCAATCACTTAGTGATAGGAGTCGAGTCCACACCCTCAGTCACCAAATCGCTTGAAGACGGCATACGTAATCTGCAATCTGAGATGGTGAAGATTTGACAGTTGAAAAGCCTTTCTTGTGTGCAGAGGCAGAGAAATACGGATATTTATCGTCATGAAGCTTCCTTGTGGAGTGTCTATAAACTATTGCCATAACATACGCTGCTCTCTTGAGTAAACCTTAGCTAGGAGGGACTCTTTGAGATGACCTAAGCGTGAAGTTGAAGTGACTTCATGCTCAGATGATTTGCCTCAGTGTGCAGGTGTATGAGAAGCCAAGGCCAGGTGGGAAGCTGAAGCTTTGGCTGACCGGCTACCTCTATGAGCTTTGGGAACCAAGTCTTCGTCAGCCAGTATCAATGGTAATAGTACCATGGGTGGAAAGATGTATGCACCCAGACCTTCCCACAAGACGGTTGGAGCATTTTGGTTCCATGCTCGTGTATCTAGGACCTGCAAGACAAAGAGAGGAAATTTGTAATTCAATCTCATTGTGAACATCGGCCTCCAGAGTTAATCTGTGAGTGTCTTGAATGCTTTTGAATAGTCTCCATTCCCTCAAAGACAGCGCATCTATTATCACCTTCTGTGCTCCTGGTATGTGGCATGCTCGAACAACTAAGTCGAGAGAATAGTTGATTGTGTCTTTTATAGAAATGCCTGTGAAGCCTTCATTCTGAACTTTGACCAACCAATCGTGTAGGATACAAGTAAAAAAACCATGTGCCAACAAATTGCAAACCCTGACCTGATTTCTTAATGTTGACCACAAGCCCAGATGCTGGAGAAGTCTCACCATGAACTGGAGTTTAAGGCAAGCTGTATTCTGTTCAGCCTGGACTGATTGAGTGAGCGAGTGAGTTATGATTTTTCAAGTTGGGAAATTGACACCTCGGATAGGGTCCGTTAAGGGTCTGGCCTCAACTGTCTCCATGTTGGTGACGTTACCCCCATGTGGGGTGGACAACACTATATGGGAAAATAAATTAAAAACAATGGAGATTTCCAAGGCGAGTCTAGGTAGGGTGGAATAGTAAATCGTTGCAGATAAAAAAATGCATGCAGTGTCAGTCATATGGGATTCGTGTTCAAGTGTAAAGACATTTCTTGATTCTGTTGAGTCAATGGCGATATACTTTAAAAAATGGCATAAAGCTGGCACTTGAAGTTGGTCGGCGATTCAACTTCAGTCACAGTGTTATCAGCCAATTACGTCAGAGCCATCAGCAGAAGCGGTTATCCAAGCAAAACTGCAGCCACCAAGATTGATAAATCTATTTTTGATAAATAGGTGCACCTTTGACTATGAACACTTGTACTGCTCGTCTGGAATTTGCTGAATTGAGGAGTATACTATTCACTGATGAATCATAAGTTTGTTTGCATTTCCTTGAGGGTTTCCGGGGAATATCTTCGGACACTGGATAGGACCCCAGTAACCCCATGTTTAACGTACAAGCCGTCTAAAATGGGGATCTTTTGCCGTAGCGTTCCTTTCTGTTACTCTCTTTTTCTCATCTGTTACTCCCTCGGTGTGCCTCTTGTACACCACATGGTGATATAGCTGAAATACTGCTGAAAGCCATAAAACTCTATTTCACTCACTCACTTGAAGGCAAAAGACGTGTGTGGAGGTAACAAAAAGGAAAAGAACACTTTGCAGCATGCAATGTCATTCAACAGGACAGATTTGGAGGTGGTTCAGTCATAGCTTGGGCTAGTCTCCATGTCATCAGAAATTGTACTTTAAATGCTCCGAGGCATCAAGAAGAGATTCTCGATCCTATTGTTGGACCATCGGTGGTTTTATATATGATGCCATGTCACACAGTGCTCGGATTGTGAACGATTGTCTTGCCAGAGAAACCATTCAGTGCATAGACTGACCAGATATAAATCTTACTGAGCATGCTTGGACTTGCTTCAGAGGCGTATCTCTCAACATCCTGTATTCCAAAATAATCTGGATAAGCTTGCAAATGCTTTGGAGCATGAACAGAGACCGATTCTCAACAGAACTTCAAAAATCTTTTGAGCTTCCTCAGACGCCGTCAAGCTGTGGCTAGTGTTAGGGGTCACCACACAACATATTGTGATTCTTACAATTCTAGGGCTATGTAGGTTGGAGTATTTTCAAGATGTCATTTTAACATAACTGATGCAAGTATGATGCAAGAGATCCTGGTATATCGATTTAACACTTCTACATTTTTGTGGCTTGGTTCAGTATGGCTTCATGGTATTCATAGAGGCTGTTTCATGCTGTTTGTCAAATACGATGTATATTTCATCCAGTGAAATCTGAAAATATGGTTTTCAGACTTCATGAGATGAAATATACATCGTATTTGACAAACAGCATGAAATAGCCTATTTATTACATATATTTTATTAAGTTTAGTACTTATAAAATTATCTTTCTCTTAACATCTACCAGATGACTGTAAAGGTTTCCTAAGCTAGTCATAATTTGGTGCCTTTTACCTATTGGTGACACTGCACACAAACTTAGTTCCAAATTACGAATGTTATATTTACAAGATATCAATATATCTTGCACTTTTAACATACAGCACATGTTTATATTCACATAATTAATTTTATGGACGTAAAGTTTATGGCCAAATGTTGCATTTATTTAAGTTACAGATATTAGCCAAGTGCATTCATGAGTTTTGAATTTGTTCTAAATGTTCG
>JAULCD010190210.1:0-10717 GCA_032361085.1 Calliostoma canaliculatum
GGTGGGGCAGACTGTTGTGTTTGTCAGACTGACGGGTTATGCAGACTGATGGGTGGGGCAGATTAAAGGGTGGGTCGGCCTGAATGGTGGGTCGGACTGTATTGTTGATCAGACTAAAGGGTGGGTCGGAATGAAGGGTGGGTCAGACTGAAGGGTGGGTCGGACTGAAGGGTGGGTCGGACTTAAGGGCTGGTCAGACTGAAGGGTGGGTTGGACTAAAGGATGGGACGGACTGAAGGGAAGGTCAGACTGAAGGGTGGGTCGGACTGAAGGGTGAGTCGGTCTGAAGTGTTGATCAAACTGAAGGATTGGGCGTACTGAAGGGTGGATCAGACTCAAATGTGACTCTGACTGAAGTGTGGGTCGGACTGAAGGGTGTTTTGGACTGAAGGGTGGGTCAGACTGACGGGTGTTTTGGACTGAAGGGTGGGTCAGACTGACGGGTGGGTCAGACTAAAGGGTTGGTCAGACTGAAGGTTGGGTCAGACTAAAAGCCGGGTCAGTTTGAAGGGTAGGTCGGACTGAAGGATGGATCGGACTGAAGGTTGGTTCAGACAGAAGGTTGGGTCAGATTGAAGCATGGGTAAGATTGAAGGGTGGGTCGGACTAAAGGGTGTGTCAGATTGAAGGTGGGTCAGACTGAAGGGTGGGTCAGACTGAGGGGTAGATACGTAATGCAGCATAAAGGAGTCTCCGAATAGTAGCCTGACCCGAATATTTCCGTGAGCCGCATGAACAGATATGCAGTTATGTTGAGTGAGGCATTAGTTGGGATTATCGAAATCTTAAAAAAATTCCGGGATACGCCACTTAAGAAAACTTATCCAAAACTATGCCGCACGGTAAGGGTTAATGTCAAGTCATCAGTATAAAACAAAACATGACTGCGCATTATCTGTCAACGCGTCAACCAATGTTTGAGTTCGATGAGTGACAACTAAGTAAAACCTTGTATGATGAGTCGGCCAGAGTCACATTCCTCAAAGCTATCTTAGGCTAAGTTGACCGTAAGTGCTAAAATTAGTATTAGCTTACGACTGTTGTGTAGCGCAAAGATCGCATTGGAATCGATCTCTGTGCAACGACAGTCGTTAGCCTATGATAAGAAACAACTCAACAGAACATTGTTTTAAAAATCCCTTACGATGATCTAATCACTAAAATTGTTATGAGGAACAGGGCCCTGAAAATTTGGCAGAAAGTATTACATCGTATATGAACTTGTAATGAAACAAATAAAAAAATGTGCTGTATTTGTTGACTTAAAACATTTTTCCCTGAAATTGTTTAAATGAACACAATGTGATTGTTGTCTTCTTCTTCTTTTAAATCGTCTGTGTGCATTAACATATTATTATAATACTTTAAGCAAAATATTCAAAACAGGATATTATTCCAATACATATAAACCTGGCAAATTTAATGTAATTTGTTTATATGCTAGTCACATAAAAAAATGTGCACGGAGAAAATTGAACTACAACACAGCAAGAACAAAATGATGCAGACGCTGTAGAAGCTGAATGATCGGACTACAATAAAATGTCAACGGCACCTGAACAACATCTGTCACGATGACGTTAAAAGATCAAAATGAAGTAGGGTGGTCAAACAACAATGTCACAAAGTCAATAACGGGTACAGACCATGGTAGTAACATGACAGTGTTATGGTGAAGGAAATCCATTGCCACCCTAGCCGTGTGAGTACGAGTGTTGTCCTGTTAAAATGTCCGTCCCGGGCCATGACGTTGCAAAAAAAGAAATGACCAAAGGCCACAGAATCTGATCTTTGTAACCAACACCGGTGAGATTGACCTGAACAACCACCAAAGGGGTTCGTAGCAGTGCTGTTATTCCACTCTAAATGGCAGGGCGTCGTGGTCGAATTCCGTACCGACATAAACGATTTCTGACAGTGTTGGGATGGATACGGCGCAGTCCTGGAATTGTCTGGAACGTATTCAAATATATATTTCATATATGGACGGTGGGCCCTTATATTTTCTCCGTGCACAGTTTCATTATGTGGCTAGTATATTTATCCGCTAGTTCAGTCTTTTTAATCTATATTTTAAAACATATATATGATGGGGTTTTTTATGTGTGGACTATAAATTGACGTCATATTTTAAATGTGTTAAGGTTTGACCTAGTTTTATTACTACATGTGTTTAAAAAAGAATGAATGATGTTTCCCAGGCCAGAGTTTTCAAAGTTCCGGTAATCAATTGTTTTCTGTCAACCAATCAATGCCAATAAGCAATGTCACTGATGAACAAATTTCCCGTGGGGGTTTGTGTTAAAAAAATATTCTCTTAGTGGGCTTCTCTTTATCAAATAGATTTTTCAAAGCACAAGGTCGTCGCAATTTTATATTTTTGCCAAAAACCCGATAAGTCATGAGACAACAAGGTTTTGTAACATGTTTTTTTTAACTATTTAAATGACATTCAGAAGAAATACGAAATATGTATTGTTATACTATTTGTACGAACACAACGTGTTTTGGTGTATACGGAGTAACAACGTTGATATCCAACATTTCTCTGAAGGTCACAACGTTTACACAACGAACTATATCCTGTCTACTTCATCAGCTCAGTTTAAATTGGTTAACAAAACCAATCAAATAGGATGCCTTTTAAATATATTACCACGGTATAGGTTATAATAACACAAGGTAGTTGCAGTTTAAGGTTAGAATTAAATCCATATGTCATGAGACAGCTTATTTGTAACAGGTTTTTATAAGTTGGTAAAAAGGGCTTACAGCATTGTATGCATTTCCAAAAAGCAATACATTAGGTTTCTAAAACACATTAAGTGACAGACCCTTGATCCTTGGACGTTTCAGAATAATTACGAGGCAATGGTTGGACGCTACATTTAATGTTCACTTTCAGAATGTATCTGTATTCTCCATTTTCCCTTTATATCTACCAATTTATATTTACTTTCTCCTTATGTGCAGTAATTGTTATTTGGTGTAGCATTAAATGCAGTATAATGATGTCTGGTTTAGCTACTGAATTGGATACTGATTTTAAGTACATCACAAAATGTTCATTAGACTCTCAGCTCGACTGAGCCATGTTAAACAGCTTCGACATCAACAATTGCGTCAACACTGTTTTCACACAATAACACCTACTTTATATCAGGGACGTGTTTATTCAGCGGAACAACCTTGTTTTGTAATTGATTTCCAAAATGTGTATCATTTGTTAAACATCGTTGATAAATTGTTTTAATTGCATTTATGGGTTACATCTGTAGTAATTAATTTTAAAAGAGAAATAAAATAAGAGAATAAAATTTAGATTTAAAACCCTTTTATGTCTGCTCATGGCATCAACAATTGCGTCAACACTGCCGTCACACATTATAACATAATTCCGCAACAGAGGTGTTTTTCAGTGGCAGTAAAGACATGGGTTGCAATTGTTTAACCCTTACTATGCGGCTCACGAAAATATCCGGGTCAGGCTACTTGTAGCCTGAACCGGATATTTCCGCGAGCCGCATGAACAAACAGACAGTGATGTTGACTGAGGCACTAATTAGGATCTGGGGCATGCGACTCAAGATATCTTTACCAAAACTATGCCGCATAAGGGTTAAAAAACATATTATTTATTAAAAATTTCACTAAGTAGTTACAAGTGCGTTTATGAGTTCTAGTTGATATATTGATTTTAAAAAAGAAAGAACAAAATGTAACATTTGAACAAGTTTTATGTTAGCTCTTAAGTAGAATGTCTCGATATGAACTGCATATACTACTGTAACCTAGTAGGACGCGTCGACAGGAGTATATGTATATACCACAGTAACCTAGTTTCATCCTGAGCAGTGGAATTGTGTCAAACAGTTTCGAGAGGTTTTCAACAGCACGAGGTAATTACAGTTGTCAATCTGAAGACGCTACCGCAAAACGATCATAAAGTCAGTGTTTCCGTTGACCTTTATAAAAACCGGCCCTACTCATTTGATGCCGGTCACCACAGCTTACAACTTATTGTGCAGACAAAATCGTCAATCTGCTAGGTAAAATACTTCTGATATCAACTGGTAGCTAACAATCATGGCTTGGTCCATTGTACTACGTTTCACTTACCGGCAGGACCAAGCTATGTTTCTTAGCTAATAAACTATATATTTATACGCGGACAAACAAATGCTTTATTTAAAACAATGTGTAGTGCTGTGAACAATGTGTAGTGCTGTGAACAATGTGTAGGGCTGTGAACAATGTGAAAGGCTGTGAACAATGTGTAGGGCTGTGAACAATGTGAAAGGCTGTGAACAATGTGTAGGGCTGTGAACAATGTGTAGGGCTGTGAACAATGTGTAGTACTGTGAACAATGTGTAGTGCTGTGAACAATGTGTAGGGCTGTGAACAATGTGTAGTACTGTGAACAATGTGTAGGGCTGTGAACAATGTGTAGTGCTGTGAACAATGTGTAGGGCTGTGAACAATGTGTAGTACTGTGAACAATGTGTAGTGCTGTGAACAATGTGTAGTACTGTGAACAATGTGTAGTGCTGTGAACAATGTGTAGTGCTGTGAACAATGTGTAGTACTGTGAACAATGTGTAGTGCTGTGAACAATGTGTAGGGCTGTGAACAATGTGTAGTGCTGTGAACAATGTGTAGTGCTGTGAACAATGTGTAGTACTGTGAACAATGTGTAGGGCTGTGAACAATGTGTAGGGCTGTGAACAATGTGTAGTGCTGTGAACAATATATAGTGCTGTTTGAGGTGTCAGGCACACGTCATTGTGTTGTGAAACCGGGCTTTGTCTCCCCGTTCTAATCGAACATAATTACATAAATGTATAAATTTATCTTATAAAATGTTCAATAAATTGATGCCACGTTACTTATCAGAACTTATTAAAAAAAAAAAAACATTATTCAGTCAGAATTTCAGAAAGATTACAAGTGCCTTGCTGTCTTGCAGGCTTGGCTTATTTTTCCTTCATCCCTGGCACAACGCACTTATGATATAACCTTACATAAAACGTTGTCATCATATTACTTGTTAAAAACTTCTTTTTGGAATATAAATAACACACCACTCTATTACTGTTAAGAGGAATGGTCTCTTTAAATTACACATGCGAGACTAAGATTTTGCCAATGCGGTGATTATTTTTTTCTCCAGTGTCTATTATTTCAAACACTAACACTCTTGGTGTTAATATTTCAGCACTATAGAAAACGGATAACCGCTGTTAATCAACGTTTCATCAAATTGATATATTAAGTGTTATTAAAATTTAAAACAAAAACACTCGCGAAGACCCCGTGGCCAAATGGTTAAGGCGTTGGGATGCTCAGTACTGGTGATTAGGTGCTTGCCTCTGAGAGTGTGGGTTCGAATCCCCCATAGGACACGCAACGTGATAAAATATTCACTTTTTCACATAGTGTAATAGTAAATATAACATATAGTTGTGTTTATCACTGTCTAAATGGCGTAAAAATTCAGCGTATAGCTTGTTTGTGTTGTTTTATTGTCATTACCACATTAACGTGCCTGCTATTTGTATTTGACTTAATCAGCTGACTTTGTTGACGTAAAGTTTGTATTCTGAGTAATGTTGTTAATAGTTTATTTTAGTAACACAATAATGTCACTCATGTTTAAAAGTCACGGTGACAGAAACATCTTCATTCAACAACTAACTGATATGCTTATTGTCACCTGAATGATTTCAATGACCATATTTGTTGTCACGATGTTTAGTGTTTTTGTCTGAAACACATCTAATTATACGTAATTGCTCCGTACATGCTTCAGGATGGAAGTTGTGATAACGTCTGAAAATAGATGCAGTGTAATGATGTCTGGGACAGTTGTGGAATTGAAATACAAGTTTGAAGCACATTGTAAACGTTAATTGGACTCTAAACTGGTCTTAAGGCAGTATTATCACCATGCACTGCGGTCTAGCAGTGTTACAAGTACACTGTACAGTCTTGAAATGTAATTTTTAGAACATTTGTCATTTAAGTAAGAGAGGTGATCTCAACGTGTGAACGAACACATGTTGTTATTACTCCTAATTTCACACAAAATAAATGTTGATTTTCATATTTTCATTTGTGTTTCACAAGTCCAATCTCATCTTTAATTATCAAATGCCCCGTTTCACAAATCAACGTAAATTTACAACGTCATAAAAAAATTGGAAAGTGCACACTTAACATTTGTCAAACTAATCTACTGGCAAAGTGACATGATTGTCCAGGACCTCGTTCCTCAAAGGGAGGAACGCGATCTAAGCGGCTAAGTTAATAATAAGTGCTAAAATATATCATTAGTTTACGAATGTAGTACCGTAAAGATCGCTTTGGTTGAGCTTGAATGAGCTTGGCCAAATTTGTCAAACATAGTGAGCGGCCTTTAAATTGACACACACGTCTCCCTATTATGCACCAAACAATGCATCAATCCGGGATTTTCACGATGTATGTTGTGCTGCTGGAAATGAGATTTAACGATTCGTTGACGATTAGAGCGGGCGTTGTCATCCTAAAACACAAAATGTCTACCAAACGCATTGCAAACGGGGCAACAAACGGTGTCAGTATGTTATTCCGGTAGTACTGTCCAGTGAACTTTTCTTGCACATCATGAATCGGGGGTTCGGTTAGTCCTTGTATTGCTACCCCATCACTAATCACTGATGATCCATCGCCAATTCGATCATGTGGTCTCACGTTGCAATTGATGTTGGTGTGCCGTTTACTTCTCATCGTCAGACCTGACCACGCCTGTTAAGAATGTCTAAAGTTAATCTGGATTCAACCGAAAATATGACACATGACCAACGCCGAACCCTCAAGTATCTTTGTAACTTACACCATTCCAGTCTTGCGGCTATGTGACGCACAGTCAAAAGTGGCACAGCCTTGGGCCGTCGAGTATGCAGATGAGCTGCATGCAGGCGATTTAAAGTCTTCTGACCTGTAACTCGTACACAAGTAGCCATCTGATTGGCCGTTTGAGCTCGATGTCCGAGTCTGGTTTCTAACAAAAACGATCCTGGCTTCTTGTGTCAAAATTTTGAGTTTGTCTTATATTTAGTTTTAGGTTCTCGTAACATGATAACTTAATTTGTTTTTAAGATAGCTGAGCTATATATTCAAAATAGTAAGAAATTAAACAGTTTAAAAAAAACAAAAAAAACAAGGGAGGGTAATTATGATCATTACATTGTGAACCTCAGGTAAATTATACCACCGAGATAAAACCATAACTGTGCCATTGAGTGTAAACATAACAGTTTTGTTTTCAGTTTATGTCAAATTTAACTCGTATTTTGGTATGGGAAAAATTGTCACCTTAGAAAAGTAATTCAATGTATTCTTCCGACTGTGGAAAACTAATTTTACCGATTGCCATCATGTAAAGAAATTATTCTCAAATTTGTATAGATTTATTTAAATTCAATTTAATTACAACTACATATTCAGAATAACTAGTATTTATTGTGTTAGCGGTACTATAAAATTTATTTTTTAAAAAAAGAAAGTATAATTTTTGTTTTCATTCTCGATTTGTCTTCAATGGTGTTTAATTGCAAATGATAACTTTCTATAACATTAGCTAAGAAAAGGTTTTATTGCAATCTAAAAGAGGAGTTCTGAAACGTAGTTTAATTCAAATTTATGAACATTGTCACTTGTTAAGTGTAAGACGCCAATCCCGGATGATAATACTTTTAAGAGTCATTTTAAGGTGGCCGAGATAATATCGCCATGTCGTGTTGTGCTATAGCCATGTCGTCTTATCGCGGTATCGCAATATCGCCGTGCCGTGTTGTGGTATAGCCATGTTGTGTCGTCTTTTCGTGGTATCGCCATATCGCGTGGGTTATAGAACGCGATGTTGTGATGGCCCCTTTCGGCCGCCATAGCATTCAGAGGTTGGTGTTCAAATATATGACAAGATTATTATGGATGTCATTTTCTTATTTTCTATTGCGTATACAACGTTTCTGGGCTTCTCCGGGTGACGAAGCGTCAAGGAAAAGCCCAGATACGTTGTGTACGCAAGAAGAAAAAGAAGTTGACATCCATAATAGTCTTGTAATGTGCCCCGAAAATAATATTTTGCAGAAATATATTATTGAACAAAAAGGCAGTGTAAAGAAATGTACACATAAATCATTAACAATAAGTAATTACATCAGGTATTTGCACAAAGGAAGCAAGAAATGTTTTGACTATAACACCCGCTAAAGCTGTAAATATTTAAAATTCAGCTTTGAACCTCAAAGGTATCAAGGGGGCGGTTTCGGAAAACCGTCATAAAGTTACAACCACGTACGTAAATCATGTCACTGTACTAGTGTCACGGATGCTAAAACTTGTTGTAAACGGTGTATTTTCCATTGAAACTCCTTGTTACGAGGTAAAATGATGATGACTTTGTAAAACATGGCCTTGTAATTTTTTATACTAAAAAGTGAAAATGAGAAGGGACTAACAAGTGACTAACGTAAAAGTTCAACAAAACACAGCAGCGAAGTACTTCTTAAAGAAAAATGTGATGCACGCTTTCCTCCTGCCGAAAATTGCCGCGATATAAGTGGATTTTTTTTTTGAAAACTGCGTTATACCCTAATTCACTCACTAAAACTAGAAAATCAACACTTATTTAAAATTAGGACCAATTATAAAATTAGCAATGACTTTTTATGCCATTTAGACTGGGACAAACACAACTAAACATGTATTTGGGATTACACTATCTGAAAAAGTGAATATTCTTCCGCATTACATGGTCAGGCATCAAATCGCTAGCATTAAGCCATCAACACCTAAAGGGTCGGTTTGAATTCTACACGGGTCTCAACAACACAAAGTGATAAAATATTCACTCCTTCAAAAAGTGTAATCTCAAGTATAACATGTAGTTGTATTTATACCATAAGCTCGTTCACCTATTGAGAACGTCTTTTCTGCTTGAAAATCAAATGCTCTTGAAATTGCATTACAATACCCCAGGGCCCCGTTCCTCAAAGCGATCTTAGGCTTAGTTGATCGTAAGTTAGTTTTGTACCAACATCCTGTGGATTTGATTCTTTTCATAGGCTTACGAATGTCGAAGCGCAAAGATCGATTTGAAACCGGTTCCAAATGACACCGGTTCCAAAGTGATTTATGCGCTACGACAGTCGTAAGCTAGTGGTATATTTCAGCATTACAATCACTTACGATTACACAGTACATTTGAAACAAAGTGAGACGGCATTGCATGGCGCCAATGCTGCCTTAAGTCTAGCTGAGAGTCCAATTACACTTTACAAAGTGCTCAAACTAGTATTTCAAGTACACCATTGTCCCAGACATAATTATACTGCATCTATTTATCACAAGTTATGGCCTGAAGCAAGCGAGGAGCATGTAGGTGTAATTTGATATGTCTTAGACGAAAACACAAGACATCGTGCAAACAAATATTGTCTTCGAAATCATGTAGGTGACGATAATTATATTATTTAGTTATTGAATCATCTTCATTTTTAAACATTAGTGACAATATTTGTGATACAGAACATGTCAACAACATTAGTCGGGACACAAATGTCAACGGTGTTAGCGACTTAAAACCATCACAAATACCTACCCACTCACGTCTTCTAGAAAATCAAATAAAAATGATACCATAAGTAACAAGCGTTTGTTTTTGTGAAATTTAGGTTTAGTTAATGTGAGATAAACATGATTTACAGAACTGTGGGCAGACAAAGATAATAAGTGTTTAACATGTGAGTTTTTCATATTTGCTCAAATCAGTTTAAAGTTACAACGTTAAGTATTCTGAGAGTAGCAAAAACTTAACTTGTTTTCATAAATGTATCAACATTATGTTATATGAAACTATTGTCATTAAACTGTGATGTATTTTAATGATTTGTTTTTACAATTAATTCTGTAATGAACCATTTGTATTTCATTCAAATATTACCTTGCCTTTGCACTGCAACATTCTTTGAAACATTTCAAAACCACAGTATGAGTTGTACTGTTACTTGCACACTGTTCTGTTAAAAACTGTCACATGCATTTTTATAATTAAATAACAACTCATGTTTATCTACATGAACTTTTTTAATTTTCTAATGTTAGTTTTTTGTTTCGTGGTTGTTGATTTGTTGACTTCATTACCCATCTGTCACTACAAGTGTTTATTTGATTTAAAAAAAAACATTAATATACTAATCGAATGAAACATCGATTCAGTGTTATCTGTTTTCTATAATGATGATATATGACACCAAGACGCCACTTACGAAGACACTTGTGTCTAAGGCAATAATAATAAAGTCCATAATGTCATCAGCAGACAAAAAAGGTTTTTAAATATTTCATATATATATAAATGTGACCACCAAGTATCCAATTCTTTTAGGGACATTTACAAGGTATGGTAAATAGTTCAGGATTTCTTGAATGCCAACTTCTGGTTTATTCGTAAGTTCTTGATATCCAAGAAACCCTGAACTATACATCAAGTATTCGTTTGACTTACAAAGTAAAATTTACCATAATATTAAATAACACTTAAAAAGTGATTTTGTTTCTTCTGACGGTCTTTCAATTACTTGAACCAAAGCATAATATCCTGGTTACATATATAGAGAATACTAAACGAGCTCCCGTGTCATACCATTGTTATGAAACGAGTGAATAGTT
>JAULCD010190321.1:0-10717 GCA_032361085.1 Calliostoma canaliculatum
AACTTAAAACACAACTAGTTTGTGCTGTTGAATTCTTACCTATGATAATTTGTTTAAAAGAGCTCCCGTCGGAGCTCTTTTAAACAAATTATCCCAGGTAAGATTTTTAACAGCCTATTTAAACTGGAATTTAGACATTGAAATGAACAAATGTTGAGCTTGGTACATTTAGAGTTAATCACTGATTGAATGAGCAGGCCAATGTAGTTGCAGTAAGGGAAGGAAGCCAGCCTGTGGACTTTGATCTCACTTGGTATGTGGAATGTGTAGCTCACAAGGATTGGGTGTAGATGCAGCATCAACACTGGCCTTATCTGCCAGCAGGCATTGCATCATCACAGGCTCCAGTCTACCTTTTCCATGTGGTAACACTTGGAGTGCCAGTGGCAATAGTAGTTATTTAGTGTCAATTGTTCGACCTGGGGCTGATGGAAACCTGTTTCTTCATGCTTCATTGTGTATTACCTGTTTTAATCATGATATATTCAGGATCTTTGTGTGAGAACAGCTCATCTGAAAAGTGCACCTTAAGTCGCTACAGTATCATCACCATCTCTTTTAAACAAATTATGGTATGATTAGTTTGGTCTTATAGATATATAATAAAATGTTAGAAGTTTAATTATCTTATTCCTGTAGAGCATACAAGTAACACTAAATTATATTTTAAGGTCAGACTAATTTGATGAGAAGCTTATAATGTAATATCATACCTTGATAACATTTCCTTTCATTAAATTACTTAGATTAAAATGAATAAAGATTTCCAGAATGGTTTTGTGATTAAACACTCCGTTAATGAATGCCCTGCAGCGGACAGAAAGTACAAGTTAAAATGTCCTGGTTTTCCGAGGGTGGCCGTCTTAAAAACAACCTCTGCAGTTGTCTGAGATCATATTTTAAGGAGTGAAAAGGGGTTCCTCATTACTGATTAAGCAAAGAACAGACAGGAAAAACAAATCAGATTTCAAAGCAAATAAAATGACACCTGTCCTAAACTTCAGTAGTTTCTTTTTAACCTTTTAAATGCCGAATTGAAATAAATCTGACCACCTGCTGTTAAAAACCTGTCTGATGGGAATTTTTTTAAAAAAGCTTCTACAGGAGCTCTTTCAAAAAAATACCACGAGATAGGGTTTTTAACATGTTGCACATAACACTTTTAAGAGTTAAATGTTAGACGGTTGTGTTTCAAATGTCTAGGATTTGAGACATTGAATAATATAGACAGACTTTATTGACAACAACAAATGTATGCTTCAGCTATGGATAAGTTTACATGTGTTTTGGACGTACAAAATGCATAGCTACGAAACACTGTAACCATGAGACTTCAACCTTGGAAGTTGAACAGTCTCTTGTAACAATTATATCAGACCAAGCTGGTTCATCTATCATTTGATGAGAGTGGTGTCACACTAGGAGGAAGTAGAATGACCTTCCATGGTAATGGCTCTCAAATGGCCTGCAGGTTGTGGCAACTAGTGTTACATGGGATGGGAGAACCAATTATGGATCATAAAGGCAACACATGTACTGGCCAGTTTCTGAATGGCTGGTCAACCAATCTGGCTCCATAAAGTTATTACTAATTAGAGTTAGCTTGTAGCCTTGGGGCACCTTGTTTGGCAGATGGCAGCCATGTGCTCCTGGTTTAGTATCTATGTTGCATAATGGGACAAAGGTTTGGCCTTGGGAGCACACAAGCATTCATTACCCTTGGACTTTGATTAACCCTTGGAGTGATAAAAAAAATCAATTTATAGTGGAACCTGTAACTGACCCCCCTGTGTTTGTTGAATACCTATCCTGTCGTATCTTGTTTGAAGAGCTGTTGTTAATTCCTTATTATCTGTATCAAAGAACTTTCAAAATCTTTGAAGTAATTTAATTTGTTCATAAGATGCTGTTCAAAAGCTTATGGTTTTGTAGTGTTTTGAACAAGTTGTTGTTGAAAATATATTCTGTGGTAATTTATTTTCAACATGAACATTTTCTGCTGTAGTTTATTTTAAAAAGGTTTAAACAAATTCCCTTAAGAATGTTTTCAACAGCTTTAGAGATGAAAATTAACTCTTAAAACTTTCCTTCATATTAAAGGTGAAAAAAAGGAAATTTTAAAAGTTGTAGGACACCTTCAACATTATAAAATTTGCTTGAGGCAACCGTAACTATTTCCACCCCTCCGGTGCATTGTAAGACAATAGTATTAACCTAAAATCAGTCTACTGAAATTGACATGCAGTTTAACCCTTACAGTGCTGAACTAAGGTGAGAATAACTCAAAACTGTTACCACTTTGTGCTGTTGAAAACCTTTCCTGTAATAAGTTATGTAAAAGAGCTCCAGTAGGAGCTCTTTTACACAAATTATTACAGTAAAGAATTTCAGCAGTGTATTTAGGTTGGAGTTTGGACATTGAAATTGACAAGTGCTGAGTTCAGCACCTTAAGCATTAACACTTTCAGGGTGAAGCCTGAGGACTAATTAGTACATAGTCTCCTGCAGTCCAGTTCCAACTGGGTGTGATGTAATCGGGAAAGCCGATACCTGAATGCATGCTAATGAGGATGTCTGTAAAGCTTTGAAAAGGAACATAATAGCTCTAGAGGGTCAAATTTGACATTGTTCTTATTTGCTGAAAGTTATCAGATTGGTGTTGGGTTTCAAGTAACTGGAATATGTTCAACCTTCTCAAATTACACATTGGGCCTACAAATTCTACTAAACTGTCAATTTTAGTTAATAGTTGTGGTTACATGAACTGTTCAAGTTTCTTATTTGATGGTATTTTTAGGGTTAAGAAGTCAACTTTAACAAAGATATTCAGAGAATATTACTCTGTAAAATGTCATATCTTTGTTGGGTTCCATACCTGTCTTTAACCTTTTGGATGCCTAGCTTAATATTTGTCCATTTTAATTTACATATACAAATATAAACAGGCTGTTAAAAACCTTTCCTGTGATAATTAGTTTAAAAGAGCTATCACTTTGTTTGGTATATTTGCGTGATTTAGTGCAATCCCAAATATAACAAATAGTTAAAATATTTTTGACAATTAGTGAAAAAAGTTTACCAACATATGCTCTGAAATGTATTGCAACACATTTTAACTGTGAAGCATATTGCCATATCTCAATACTGCGCAGCCCAAAGACTACCATTTTGATATTTAGTAACCATGGCAACCACACAAATCAAAATATGAATGAGTCGAGTGCATAACACCTGCACGAATGCCAAAATTGTTAATAGTTTTCCCTGTTGTCTTCAATAACCGTATGTATATTCAAAATGTATGGTACAAACAAGAACTTGGCAAAAATACTTCACCTATTTAAACATTGTACGAGAGTACTTTGCACTGTTGTCTACAGTACTATGTCTGGCGGGGTGATTAAGTACTACGGTGATCAATATGTTTATTTAGTGCTTCCCAGGCTGGTAGTCTGCCGTCAATGAAGGCGAAATTGATTTATTCAAAACACCTCGGTATTGCTGCGTCATAGACAGTGACACTTGTGCACTGTGCATGGAACAGTAGTAAACACGAGAGTGAGTACAAAACAAGATCGGAGTCATTTCAGACCAGGGCCCCGTTCCTCAAAGCGATCTTAGGCTAAAAGGATCGTAAGTGATTTTGGAAACAGTGCCCTGTGGAGTTGTTTTTTACCACAGGCTTACGCTTGTCGTAGTGCAGGAATCGATTACGACAGTCTTAAGCCAATGTTATATTTTAGTACTTACAATCAACTTAGCCTAAGATCGCTTTGAGGAATGGGGCCCAGATCAGGACAGGGTTATTTGTCATTTCTGTCAGACTTTTTTGTGGCACTACTTTCAATTACAGTCTGATTAGGAAACCTCCATGTTTTTTTATTGGTTGAAAGCTGTTGTTTACAGCTTTTGCCGTCTTTCAAGGTTACATGTCAATATGTTATTGATCCCAAATTCATCTTGTTTTCTTAACAGGAATTTTCTCAGGAATAAATGTCTTGATTACAACCTTAAAAGTTATATAATTTTTAAAAAAGGGAAATGCAACATAATTTGTGTTTTAAAGATTTAAAACAAAATGGATTCAAGTTTCATCCTTTTTTAAAGTTTTATTAATGGGTACTAATTATTTTGGTAATGTTGTGTAATATCTTTTAATTTAAATCATTTTGTACAAGTTTCAATTTAATCCCAAAGAACAAAGTCATTTTTATATAAAAATGGTAAGGCATTGTTGTCGCGTTCACGTGATGGCCTTAAAGCCAAAAGCAATTTTTTGTTCACATCACTGTCCAAATATTCAAATTAAGCATAGTGTTGAAAACCTATTCTGTGGTAATTTCTTTTAAACAAATTACCATAGGATAGGTTATCAACAGCACAAGACAGATGTGTTCTATGAAAATCAGTTCAGCACTCTAAGGGGTAAACTAGGTCAAAGTGTTCCAGATTAAAACTATCGGCTGAACATGATCCAGTCTTCACTACCATTTTCAACTCCCACACTCATTCACAAAATGGGTTATAAACAACATCCAGATATTGCATGTTGTTGACACATTTTGACACATTAACAAAAAAGCTAGTTGAGAAAGCCCTCAGTCCCGTGTTCCCCCAATGTACTATAATAGTGACTGACCCTCGTTGTTTACACAGACCTCTCAAACATGGGTATGCCAATGTACTATTACAAGGAATGACCCAGATAGCGCAGATGGTTCCAGCCTTTATCCCTGAATGACCTACAAGGTTTTTTGTCTTTGTGGTCTCTACACGGAGCTCCTTGCAACCGCAGTGGGATAACAAAAAATCAATGTAGAGAGGGTTGCAAGTTGGAATATGTGTCAGTGAGCTAGCTACAGCTGGGGGGGAAGATGAGATAAAAGGAAGGGTGTTTCCATTAAACATTCACAGGATATTGATAACAGGGAAATATTTCTTCAAAATTTCTTGCTTTTAAATTATATTTGAGTGAATATCTACATTACTATATTATTAATTAAAATTTCAATAATACTTGATTTCTAATTTTGTTTACAAAAAAGTGTTATTTTTAAAGATATAAAAGAAAAGATGGGGTAAATTGTTATAAATAAATTTAAAGATGCAATTTAAAGCTGCCAAATAGCCAATAAATGTTTTTTTTAATTGTCAAATTTATTAAATATATAATAAAAATAATTATGGTTAGAGACTTTTGATTTCATTATTGGTGCAAAATAAGCAGGGACAAAATGGAAAGAAAAAATAATAGCCATTTTGTGCAGATGAAAGATTTTTGTGAATTTAGCAGAGGAACATGGTGGGAAGTGTCTGCAAGGGAAGAGTTGAAAATCAATATGGCATGTTCTGAATATAGATCAGTGCTTCAGGGCTGGGTGACCCAAAACAACATGACCAGTGTTTAGTCTGGCCGCTGGTCACAGGAAATTGGAAACACTTGAAAGGAGAAAAGGCTTGTGTCTAGTTAAGGCTGACCACCTGGTCAGCAGTGAGGTGAAGGGATGACCTAAATGAGGTTAAGGCGGAAAGGAAATCCTCTTCCAATATGGCTGGCTCCTTCTTCCACCTTGGGCTTGGATGAGGAGACATGTCTGTGAACTCTTGACCTTCATCTCTTGGCTCTAACCAAATCCTGATTGGCAGCTTAACATGTCACATCGGAGAACTCTCCATTAACTTTTCAACCAGAAAATTGAGAAATTCTTTAGAAGCTGACCCACATGGACAGCAACTTGCCAAGTGGTTACATAAATCAAATACAATTTTTACTCCAAAGCAATTATGTTAAATATTAATGTTGACAAAATGAAAAGCCAGTAAAATCAAATTACAAATGACATTTCAACATGTGCTTTAAAAATCCTTTTTTTAATGCATAAAAATTCTTTACCCAATTTTTGATTTGGTAAAGGTCCTTGATTAAGGGAAATGTATTTAAAAGATTTTTTAGCTTTATAATTCATTTGTTTTGACTATGGTGTAATCATTTTTTTTCTCTCAGAATTTTTTCTTAGTAAATGTCAAAATGCATACCTGAATATGCTGTTGAAAATCTATCCTGTTGTAATCTGTTTAAACGAGCTCCAGGAGCTCTTTTAAACAAATTACAACAGGATAGATTTTTATTAGCTCCAGGTGGCCCTGTTTTCTAATCAAATCAGCTCAGGGCTAAACAGCATTTGTTCCAACATAATTAAGTTAAAATGTCAGTACAGATGCACCACAGCCAATATCTTGTCTGCCCATGACTGTTGGGCCAATGACTATGACCCTTTCTCTCTCCCCTGTCCTCACAGCTTGACCTCACGCAGGTGTCAGGTTTTGATCACTGTCCCAAGTGAGTTTGAGTGAACCCACGCTGACCACATTGTCCACACCAAATGCAGTTGCCCGTTTCAAGACTTGCTTTTAGTCTCCGCACTTAATCAGTCACCCGTATCAACCCTTACTTTTAGTTTCTTCAAATGAATAATAAAAAAGCTGCCACAACCCTTACAGTGCTTAATGAAGTTTAGTGTGATGTGTAAGGGCTGATTTAAAACTGACCACTGCTTTTGAAAACTTGCCCTGTGGATTACATACTCCTTCAACCTTTACAGTGCTGAATTAAGTTTAGCATGACTTGCACCTTAAAGTGATAAATTTAAAACTGACCACTCTGCGATGGGAATTTGCTTAAAAGAAATCTTGTAGGAGCTGGTTTACACACATTGCGACAGGAAAGTATTTTAATATTCTTTTAAGGCTGGAATTTGGGCCCTGTGGCTGCTTATGTCTTTGTATTAAGGTGGTGGACTGACACAGCAGACAGGTGTTATGGAATTCCTTCTCTTGTGGCCCAGCCATGTTTGTTTTGAAAATAGATCTAGTCTGGACTGGTATTATTTGATGAACAAGTTCATCACTTTTGTCATTTCATTACCTGCCCAGTTAAAGAAGGAATTTGGATGTTTGAAAAGTGGAATTTGTCTCAAATTGTTTGGCTTGACAGGTAACGGGGTTGGATATCGGGTGGCAGACAAATTGAAAGAAAAGCTTAGGTGGTATTTTAACAAGGAGTTCTCTTTCCTTGATTTCCTGGTCAGCTGTTGTATCAGCTTGCAGAGGTCAAGTTCAACACATCAAAGTGATGTGTCCATGACGACAGACACAGAGAGAGACAGTGTCTGCTCTGCTTGTCCGGGCCACAAAAATGTCTGATGAGAAAAACCTGTAATGCATGTACGGTTTTAAAATTCTCCTAATCCTTAAATTGCTGAGCACTTTTTTGTTGAAAAGGTTTTCACTAATAATCTGTTTAAAAGAGCTCCTATAAGAGCTCTTTTAAACAAATTACCACTGGGTAAATTTTCAATAGCACAAAATTTTCACAATGTAATTTAGAACTTCAGATTAAACTACTGATTAATATTTATGCACAGTTCACTTAATCTTACTTAATCACTGTTCAAATTGTATAACTTCAATTTTTAATGGAAAAGTATTATTATGTATTTTTATTAATATTTTTATTAATTCTGAACCCAAATTGGATGTCAGGAAATTTCTTGACCTACCTACCTGCCCTAAATTTAGAAGAGATGTAATCGAAACCACATTTATTTTTGGGGGCCTTAAAGTTGACATGTTTCAAACATGTTTCAATAGTAAAGTGGCAGTAACTTTGCTTTCTTGTGCAGTAGATCAGATTGTCTTGTGTTCTATTTTGGGCAAAGTTGCTCTTTGTTGAGTGAAGCATGTCTGTTTGCACTTCCTGCTTTAAGGCGAGTCCCTTGGCAGACTCGGAACATGACCAGCACCACATATCTCGACTTACTCATTTTCTGCATACAACAAGCTTATTTCTTACACAGCCCTGATTCTTTGACCTGGCTGTAAAGGTGCTTCACTAGCCTTGCTCAATTTGGCGGAATGAGGCTAATTTATGTAGCCGGGAACGCAGTCAATGATGAAAAATTTGGTTTCTTTGGTGCAGTGGTCAGGGATTGGCCAGAGAAGGGGTTGGTCAAACTAGCACTGCCTTCAGGGATAGGGGCTGTAATGTGATATGAACCAACACTGCTGTGAAAACATGTGCATCAGCTCTATACAGCTCCAGATTAGGGGCTTGGGGCTTTTAGATACTACTGAGGAGCCATCTGCTTTTGATGTTAACACAATTATAGAAATACGGAAATGCCAGAGGAATTTGTCCTCCTCATCAAGGGAATTTTCATAGTATTTAATTAACCATAACTTTTAATGATGTTTACCCAAAGAATTAAGACTCTTCTTTTATACTGTTTAAACATTATATATAACATTGTTAGTGTGTTTATAATAGGTTTACTATTTCATAAACAATTCATTAACAAATCTTTGAGACTACTGACATTAAAACATCCAGTATTATTGATAGAATTTCGTCTACATTATTTTTCATAAATCAATATTTATAAATTTAGTGTTCAAGAAATAGCAATGTAGAATGTTGGAACGCTGGCTGATTTTAGTAGAACATATAACTGACTACCTTGTGTTGCTGAAACCTATCCTGTGATCAATAAGCTCCAACCAGAGCTCTTTTAAACAAATTATCACAAAGTAGGTTTTTAACCGCCTGTTTATATTGGAATTTAAACATAAAAACTGACAAATGTTGAGCTTGGCACTCAAAGGGTTAAGCTCTTTCTGGTTATGACATTAAATTCTAGACAACAGATTCCACGTCATTCAGGTTTCAGGAGCTGTCAAAGCCCCTAATGTTGGTCCAGAAATCAATAATTGAGCTTCCTCCACACTTCAGTCTGGTCCTGCTGAGGCAATATTTACGCTGGGTGATGCAAGAGATGCATCAGATGTCTGTACATGGAAATTAATCTGAAATAACTGACCAAAACCCATATTGCAGAAAATTGTCTTGGAGCCCCCTATGACAGTTGAGCGATTTCATGACTGAAAACATCTCCCCAGCCATGAAGTCGCTGGGGCCTGCATGCTGATTATGTAGGCCCCAAATTAGGTTGTGTCTGCCATCCGTTAGTGAGGCAGGCAAGCCATCAGATTCTTCGGTGAATGCCCTCTTTTGCTGTATTATAATTTCCATGCAGAGCCTGCAAGGCTCCTCGCGCAACTAAAAGGCTTCCGAGCAGTGTGGCAAATGTCAATGCATATTTTTAAACTAGTGATGCATTGTACCTAGCAGCCCTGTCTCGATGTGTTTCTATACATGCGCTACTGCATAGGTATTGATGGTAGTGTTGCTGCCAGGCTGTTTTAGTGTCCGCCATGCTATTTATAGAGCAGCCAACACCGTGGTCAGCCTATTCTGAGGATGCCGCCACAAAATCAATACATGGCTGGTAATTGATTCTGTGGAAGCATGCAGACTGAGAGGAGTAATTCTGTCGGAAGAAACTTGCGCCGCAATAAAAAAAATAACTATGGCTGTCCAATTTTCTCCCAACACTGAAGTAAATAAATGCATTATTTGATAGTCCATGTCTGATATTCACTGTTAGTTTCTGCACAGTAGGTTTTGCTGTTGGATAATATTTTCAATTTCATTGTTCGCGATTCATTTGACCTTTGTCACATTCTTATAAAAATAATTAAAAAATCTTTATCTGTTGTGTTACATATAAATATAATTTTATTTGATTATTTGTGTCAATATTTGCCGTTGGATAGAGGAAAAGTGTTATGCAAGGATGCAATAAAACTGAGGGTCTCTGTAGTTAAGGTATGTCTGCGGACTTGTTTTGAATGCCTGTTGCTTAGAAAAGCACCTGTTTAGCAGGCAGAAATGTGCGAGATGCATCTCAGTGTTGTATGTACAGCGTCTACCGCCAGCTTGCTGCTGCACGTTGCCTTGTGTGCATGTGCACTAGCTGCCTCGGATCGGGTTGCCATTTCTACTCCACTGTTCTCTATCAGCATTGCTTCCAGCCTTAATGCACCAAGTTCATTGACTCTAGATGATATAAAACTGGTTGTCCAATTATGTATTATAGGGGACCCTTAAGTCATAAATGCTGACTTAGTAGAAAGAATTAGTAGAACTGTGACAGTCGCATGGTGTTGAAAACCTATAGGAGCTCTTTTAAACAAATTGTCACAGGATAAATATTCAAAAGCCTGAATAGGCTTGTGTTTTGACACATGACTAATGTTATCTTTACTCTGTAAGTTTGGGATTTAGACATAAAATGAACATTGAATTTGAATCTGTACTTGAAAGACCAAATTG
Source organism: Calliostoma canaliculatum (assembly GCA_032361085.1). Lineage (NCBI taxonomy): Eukaryota > Metazoa > Mollusca > Gastropoda > Trochida > Calliostomatidae > Calliostoma > Calliostoma canaliculatum. Next base: position 10,232 of record JAULCD010190321.1, read on the forward strand.
GCAAAGTGGGGGGAAAAAAATAGTACAGCACATTAATAGGAACTCTGACAAATTTTGTAGGGAAATCCTAGTTTTGACTAATGAATAAGGACAATTAGTAAATGTTAGCCTCCTGTAACAATTAGTAGATGCTAGTTTCCTGATAAATGGTGAAATGTCAGGTGAAGATGAAGTGGCACTGGGTCAGGCGATTGCGAGTGGGTCAGTGTGTCACTGTGTCGGCTCTGGAGTATGCCTTCATATAGTCAGCCCGCTGGAGATAAACTAAAGCTGCATCATGCTATCTTAGCTCACTCGTTTAAATTCCATCATTTACGCCTTTTCTTCTTCCTTCCTTTACTTCTCAAACTGCTGATCAGGGTCCCGTTCCTCAAAGCGATTTTAGGCTAAGTTGGTCGTAAGTGTAAAATATAACATTGGCATACGACTATTGTAGTGCAGATATCTCTACGACCCTCATAAGCCTACAGTAAAAAACAACTCCAC